>PVIH01008863.1:28721-87353 GCA_004025045.1 Sigmodon hispidus | reverse complement strand
TATTCCAAAGTGGCTGAACTAGCTTACACTCCCACCAACAATGGAGGAGTGTTCCCTTTGCTCCGCATCCTCTCCAGCATAGGCTGTCATCTGTGCCTTTTATCTTAGCCAATCTAACAGGTGTTAGGTGGTATCTCAAAGTTGTTTTGATTTGCATTTCTCTGATGGCTAAAGATGAAGAGCACTTTTTCAGGTGCCTAAAGCCTACTAACACATGGAAATTAAACATCAATCAGCTGAACCATCTCTGGGTCATGGAAGAAAATAAGA
Organism: Sigmodon hispidus; assembly: GCA_004025045.1. Lineage (NCBI taxonomy): Eukaryota > Metazoa > Chordata > Mammalia > Rodentia > Cricetidae > Sigmodon > Sigmodon hispidus. Next base: position 87,083 of record PVIH01008863.1, on the reverse strand, counting down.
AAGAAATCAAAGTCTTCCTAGAATTCAATGAAAATGAATCTACAACGTATCCAAACTTGTGGGACACAATGAAAGCAGTCTTAAGAGGATATATTCTATTTGACTCTCAACAAACTGATGAATTCAGCTCAACCTAAGGTCAAAGAGAAAGTCACTCTGCAAAAATGTCTAGTGATGGTTATAAACAGGTGTTGAGAGTTATATTTTCTACAGTATTGGATGAGTTTAAGATAAAGTCTAAATATGAGGATTAGTAGGATGACTCATATTGTAATTTTTGATTTACAAGTATAATCTTGAATGCTCAACATGAGCTGTAAAGCTAGATATAAGGATGGCCTTCTAAATTCTCAGATTTGATGAGAGATACAGAATATTTATCAGATCTCATTGGCTATCTAACCTAGCAAAGGAGTGACCTCTATGTTCAATAACATACCCTGTCGCAAAAATAAGGTAGTGAGCAATCAAGGAAGATATTGGATAGCAGCTGCATGCATGTACAGAGAAAGCTGCATACACTCCTATAAACATCTGCAAACAATCTCAAGAATTCTCCCTCCAGCACACACATATACACAAACGTAATACACAGATCCACAACTGGTTTCTAGTCCACATATCTGGGACTTTTGTTGACGTGTTGCATTGTGGAAGTTGTCTGAGGATAGTGGCAATGATGCTTTATTGTTAGTCTGGTTTTTTGTTATGCTATGAATTCTCAGGACACATTTTGCAACATTAATTTTGAGTAATTGGAGTCTGGGATAAAAATGACTTAGGGCAAACTAAAGTTCCTTATATTTGGACTTTTTCTGTACATTTGAGATTGGTTCAAATAATGAGTTTAATGGTATAACCTATCTACCATAGGTTTTAAACATTTTTATGTTATTTTGTTTTTTGTGGCAGTGGGTTTTTGATTGTTATTTTTAAAGTATTTATTTTGTAGGAAAATATTTTGCATAAAAATTCAGATTTGTGAAGAAAAACTAAAATATGTGAAATTTAAATAAGTTAAATATAACAATGACATATATTAATGAAAAATGCATTCCTACAAAATTGCAAGACAAATACCTTAAGTTTCTGCTATTGTATTTTTAAAATAAAAGTGAAAAAAGAACCCTTTGATTTGTTTAAATTACCTATGATACATTCTTAAGTAAAAGAAAGTAAGATCTAATCCAGAGAAACACAGTTTGTTTTCTTCTGGATAAATCTTATGTGCCATTTTTTTCACTATGCACAAAATTCTGCTGCTACAACATAAGATTAGGTCTTCTGGAGAATAATTTATGACATGTATATTCATTTAAAAAAAGTAATACTTGTTATGTAAAGAAACAATTTATATAAGAGACCTTAGAAATCTGACTTAAATATTTTAGATTGTGTTACAAATGAATATATGCATTAGATTCTTTTTGATATTTATATCTGAAGAACGAAGGATGTGTTAGCCAGCCTGCCTTGTTGTATGAGCTCCAATTCTGAAGAAGAAATGTGGAAATAAAATGGCAATTGGAAGAAAGGGCTGACTTGGATATGGGATCCATCTGTTTTAATTGTTTCCTTTGAGTGAGAACAAGCACATGGGCTGTGTGACCTAGGTAGTCAGGGAACACTTAGAGGTGAAGATTAGGTTCCCATTGTCTAATGGCAGGTATAGTAAAGCATGTTCAATGCATTGTTTTACTAGGAGAACATAAAAGAACAGTTATTAAAATAAAACAATTTTAACATAACAAAATGTGTGTGTGTACATGTGTGTACATCTATGAATACATATATAGATGCATACACATATATGTTCAGGTACACGTGAAGGCCAGAGGTCAGTTTGATATTATATGACATTTCTCAGGAATTTTATGTCAAGTTGTTAAAGGCAATTTTTAATTTAAAAAAATCCATATATGCATAGAATAAATATTAAGTAGTGACATTCACCTGTCACTATTTCCTTTTAGGAGTCCCATCCCCTGTCCCTTCTTTTCTCTTCATATGTTTCATTTGCCCTGCATCCATTTAGAGTTGTTCATATGCACATGGTTGCAGGCTCTCCAAAACTTACAAATAATTATGTTCTTCAAGAAAAGGGCTTTTTTTTGGGGGGGAGGGGAATGTTGCTCAACAGCCACTGACTGCCAGTAACTCCACTGTTGGTTTAAGGCTTCAGAAAGGTCTCTCCCATCTGTGCTGAAATTTTATTTCTTTTTTTTTCTTTTTTTTTCCTTCTTTATTTTGTATTTATCAAAAAAAAAAACACAGTAAAAAGAATTTAAAATGTGGAAGAGTTAACAATAACTATACAGAGGATAAGAATGATAAGCATGGCTTATCAAGGGAAGAAATACAAATGTGCTGAAATTTTAATTGACTTATAGCTGGATTGGTCATGTCTAAGATGGTAGTTTAAATATATGTGACCTCTGTAATCTCAAAGGCAGTGGCACTATTAGAAAATGTGTCTTTGGTGGAGTAGGTATGGCCTTGTTCGAGAAAGTGTGTCAGTGTGGGAAAGTACTTTGAGGTTTCCTTTGCTCAGGATATTGGCCAATATGCCAGTTGATTTCTTGTTGCATGCAAGCTGTAAGACTCTCAGGAACCAATAACACATCTGCCTACAGATAATATAATTAGACTCAAAAACTGTAATTGAGCCACTCCAATTAAGTGCTTTCAGTTAAATGTTACCATGGTCAAGATGTGGAAGTAGCATAGAGTGGGTTAGGGTTAGGGTTAGGGTTAGTTATCCTTTAGTTTTAACTTCTTAATAATTCTGTAAAGTTTATTAATCTATTCCTCATTGTTACCTCTAAATGCAGCAGAAAGATGGCAGGTGTTTCAGGATTATAAGCCACTCTATGCTACTTCCACATCTGTAAAGTTGAAAGAGTGATTTAAGCTTCCATTCATTTTCAGCTTGTTTATTTCATCAGATTTAAATGTTTGTGGGCCAGCAGCAATGAAGTAAGAATAAACAACACTTTTAATCTTCTCTTTTGATAACACTCTATAATCACGTTTAAAGTATACCATCATTTTCCTTTCATTTATTTTCCCCTCTAATAAAACCTTGACAGCTCAAGCAATGTGTTATAATACCTTGAAAAGAGATTAAAACTTTCCATTCTCACTCCTTCTTGCTTAATCATGCAAAATCATCACAAACACTTCTTGCCATTTTACTATTTCTCATTTTTATATATACAAACTGAGTGTTTCTTTTTATATTTACTACTTTATAAAGTATCCTGATGTCTTAAAGCAATGTTTTTTCAAACAGTTTGAAGTTCATTAATTGTCTCTTGACCACAAATAGGATATTTGGTGATCTATATCTTGAAAATAAAAATTATAATTCTTTTATTATAGAAATATATCCAACATGATAATAAAAAACTCCTGTGATAGAGAGTTGTCTTCTGAAAAACCTAAAGAATTTATGTGTTTAAAACTTTATCATGAAGAATTTTCTGAAAGATTACAGTCAGGGAAGTAGATAAGAATATTTCTGTAAAAGACAAGAACTATGAATTAATTGAAGCCAGGAGGAAAACTGAGGGGAGCAATACAAAGCAGCAGTTACTTGTGCCCAGGTTGAGGGCGAAGTTGAGGTCAATGAAGATGCAAGCAACAACTCTTTGAAAAGTGACCTAATTGCTGAAACTGGACAAACTGTTAGCATTACAGCCTCATAATGGATGCTTCTAAGACAAATATTAAGTTCTGATCATGAGTCCTACTAAAGTCACTGGAACACCACAAAAAAGTCACTGGCCTTTCCACACACCTGTCAGAATTCTACAAGCGTTATTTCAGGAGCCCAGAGATATTGAACAGTACAGACTCTGAAGCCCCAAGGTTTAAATATGATGCAGCATGTCTGATGCAATGTTCTTATGAGGCTCCTAGTGAAGGTACTAGGAAAGAGAGTAAGGTTTAAAACACTCCACTTGTATCTCCACACCCCAGCACCCTTTCTCCTGTCACTTAAAAGTCTACCTTTCACACCGAAGCCACAGATTTATAAAAAAGCAAATTAAACGATATAAGAAAGAGCTACAGAAAGTAAAGGGTATAGACAGGAAGCTGATGTAGAATCCTCCAGAGAGCCCAGGAAACTGTTCACTGTCATTACAAGCCATAATGTAATAACCTCACTGTTCTTATCAACACTTCCCCACCCCAGATACTTTATTTAAATAAGAATTTGTTCAAATTGCACTAAAGAAATATACCTCAATTTTAGTTTATAGCATTTAATTGGAGTTGTATATTTTAACTCCCCATAAGCATGATTTACTACAAAAAAGAAAAAGATCACAAGGAACATTGGCTTCAAAGCCCACCCAACCAAGAAAAAATACTCACTGGTACAGTATTTTTAATGTACTTTCATTAAACTTCATAACTTCTATGACTTTAATTTTGACATACTTTACTTTAGAAAGAAAAGCCCAGCTTGCTGAGCTGTAGTGGAGCATGCCTTTAATCCTAGTAACTCAGAAACATAGGTAAGTGGATCATGGTGTTCAAGGATAGCCTAATCTATAGAATGAGCACCTGAACATCCAGGACTACACAGAATAAATTTCTTGTTTTGAATATAAAAAAGAATACAAAACAAAAAATATTAATTCCTTATACTTTCTAATTTGCTATTGTTTGAGAATTTTATGCATGCATATAATTTGCTTAAATAATCTGTCCCTCATTCTACTCTTCTTTCACCCAATCAAAAACAAGTACAGCCATAATATAAAAAAAAATCAAAAGGGTAAAAATTCAAGATCAGGATACAATAATGTCGAAATATTTGACAGACTGTAAGAATCTTAGAAGATATTTAAAAATGTAAAAAATATCACTTCAAATAAATTAACAAGGATATCTATCAACAGGATATTACAATCCTAAGTGTATTTCAGACAGTTCATCCAGTATTATAGCACAAGTTATAATAAAGGAAGGATAAAAGTAGAATCCTATACAACAACAATGGGTGCCTTCAGTTACCTAGGCTTACCAATAGGCTGGTCATGAATTCATATATATATATATATATGAGAAGCATTGATTGTGGTTAAATTATGTCATAGAACAGACTTACTACCTCTATATATGAAACTCTAAAGGTTACAGAATACACTTTCTTCTTAGGACCCTTTAATCAAAATAGGTCACATGATCCCAGAAATCAGTCCTCATAAATAAAGAAATATTAAAGTGATCTACTTTATTTCATCTGAGTACCAGGAAATAAAACTAGATATTACCTGTAAGAAAAACTATAAAATATACTAAAACTACAAAATATACTAAAATGATGAAACTTAACATGTCATAAATAATGAATTAATCATCAAAAGGATCAAAAAAGAAAATGTAAAATTTCTAAAATTAAATGAAAATTAAAATACAAGCCAGTACCTATAAAATACAATAAAAACACTCATAAAAGTGGTGTCCAAGAGTAAAACTACTTATGCTCTAAGTTCAGAGATATTGCGAACACATAGCTTAGAAATACCAAAAAACTATAAAAATAAGAACAAACTAAACTCAAACACAATAGAAGTGAGTGGTAATGGCACACCAGAATGATAAAGAATTTTGAGCATCTGCATATTCAATAAACTTATTATTTAAAATATATGAAGAACAAAAAAGAATTAGGTATTAAGGAAACAATTTACCCAATCAAAAATGGGATACAAAGCTAAACATGAAATTCTAAATAAAAAAAACTGAAATAGCTGAGAAACACTGTCTATTAAGGTTTTTATTGCTGTGAAAAAAAACATCATGACTATGGCATCACTTAAAAGAAAACATTTATTTGGGGTGGCTTGCTTGCAGTTTCAGAGATTCAGACCATTCCATCATGACAGGGAACATGGTGTTATGCAATCAGATGTATTGCTGGCTAGTAGCTGACAGTTTTACATCTTGCTGGCAACAGGAGGTCAACTTACATACTGGGTGGCATCCTGGGCATAGGAAACCTCAAAGTTTGCCCCACAGTGATACTCTTCTTCTAACAAGGCCATATCCACTTCAACAAAGTCATATCTCCTAATAGTCCTACTCCATATGAGATACATTCAAACTACCACAATTTAAAGAAATGTTTAATATTCTTAGACATTATGGAAATGTAGATCAATACTACTTTGATATTTCATCTTACACATGTCATAATGTCCAAAGTCAATAAAAATGTGACAGATAATGCTGGTAATAACTTACAGAAAAGCAAACACTCATCCTTTGCTGGTGAGACTGCAAACATAGACAGCTGCTATAGAAATTAATGTGGTGGGTCCTCAGAAAGATGGGAACTAATCCATCTCAAGTTCCAGCTATCTCACTCATAGGTATATACCCAAAGGATGCTTCATCCTACCACAAAACATTTGCTCAATACTATTTATTGCTTATCTATCCATAATAGCCAAAAATTCAAACCAATCTAAATATCCTTCAACAGATGAGTAAGTAAAGAAAATGTATTATGTTCACATAATAAAATATTTTTCAGCTCTTAAAAATGAAATTATCAGGTTTGGATGGTAATATTTGAGTTCACCTCAAAAAAATATACTGAGTGAATTACCACTCAAACACAGGAAGAGAAATCTGGTGTATGTTAGCTACATTAGCTACAATTCATGGATTCTCAGTAGTTAGATATAAAGTAAGGGGCTAGGGATGGGATAGGGAATATAGATACCCCTAGGGAAAGGAAATAGACTAGGTAGTTATAGGTAAATGAGTGGAAAATTCAATGGGAAGATCAAGTCGGGGAGAGAATGGGGAGGAAATATGAGGAGAGACAGCTAAAATTAAATGTCACTATGGAATCATATAACAGTAGAAACTTCCCAAAATATATATACATCTGAAGGTAATACACATAAAATTTCCATATAAAGGGGGAGGCAGAGCCCCAGATGGACATCTCTTGTCAACAAATACTTCAGTACTGGAATTGGATGACATGCAAATAGAGTTGTTATCCACTCATGCCTGCATAGAGCTTTTATCCCATATGCTAATGACTTTATTATAGGAGGGTACACTTCATGCTGTCTAAGGAGAAAAATAAGCACCAATCTAGCCACAAATGTTTTGATCTATAATGTTGTCCTTCCTGAAAGATGAATGAATGGAATGTGGCACAAAGCTTGTAGAAATTATCAACCAATATCTGTTTGAATTAAAGGCCCACTTCACAAGATAGAACTTATAATCAATGCTACTTGGATGACCAATAACTTGAGACTAGATGACCAGGGACTTAGGATAAATTCAAATCCTAACATTCTACTAAATGAACAAAGGAATAAAATGACTCCTAATAACATTCTACAGTGCTCATAGATCTGTGTCTTATTCAGCCATTGTTAGAGAAGTTTTCTCCCTCAGCAGGTAGGAAAGAATATAAAGAACCATAGCCAGACATTAATACACAGTGTGAGTGAATTGAAGCTTTCAGTCTTAAATGAGATAGCCCCATCAAATTCCTCCTCTCTGGTGTAGCAAACTTTTTTTGTTGGACTTTTAGGGAAACCAGACCTCCAAAAATGACATGAAGACAGTATTAATTATGAAATCTTGGCTTTTAGTTTTATTTGTTTCCAAAAAGCTCTTATCACTTAAATTACCCTGATTTTATTAATCTACATTTTTCCAGGTATTTTTTATAGCTCTCTCATTCTGTATGTCCAGCATGCTCTTTATCTTGGTAGTGTCTCTAAACCTTTCTCTTTGGAAGTTCTACTTGATCTCTCCTGCCTAGCTACTGGCCATTCAACTTTTTATTAAACCAGTCAGAATGAAATTATCTTCAGGAGATAAAATGTAAACAATTTTATCTTGCAACACTCAGGTGTTAGGGAACCCTATAGAAGAGGAGGTGGAAAAAGTGCAATAGCCAGAGGTGAAAGAGCACACAAAGAAAGCGAGTCCCTCTTCATTAATAGAATCCAAACATATATGAACTCAGAGAAACTAAGGCAGTGTAAACAGGAACCATATGAGTTTGCACTAGATGGGTTCATGGAATGGAAAAGAGATGTTATTCTATCCCTAATCCAAATGCAATTAACAATAGATAACCATATGAAAATAAAATTTTAGTTTTCCCGGATGGACTTTCACAGGAAAACAACCTACTCTTTTGTTTTTAAATTTCTGTCATATGTTACATCCCACTGGATCAGTTTCCCTTCCCTACACTCTTCCAAATCCCTTCCCCAAACATCTCATTCCCTGTAGGCAGAAGTTTTCTTGTCATGTCTGAGTCCCTTGTTCTGAACAAAGTTCTCCTACCCATGGTCCTGAAGGCACTTATAAAATAATTGCTAAAAGCCTAGTATTAATTACAACTGTTTGGTCTATGGTCAAGGTCATTACCACTACTTCTTACAACTTAACTCAAGCCATTTTCGTTAATCTATGTATTTCTCTGTATCTCATTACATTTTGCTTCCTGGGCAGAAGACTGCAAACTTCCTGACTTTGCCCTTCTTTTACTTTATCTCTGTTTGAACTTCCATCCTGCATCTAAGCTGCTGTGATCATAGGCCCAAGTAGCTTCTTTATTAACGAATGGTAAAAAAGCATATTCACAGTGTACAGAAAGACATTCCATACCAACTCCCCCAGATATACTCCTTTCTGCTCTGTTTCAATTTAGAGAAGAGCAAGCTTCCCAGGCATACGGACCAAACAAAGCATAACAAGTGACACTAAAACTAGCCACAGACCCTCATATCAAAACATGGCAGGAGGAAAGAGATCCCAAAAGCAGGCATTAGAGTCAAAGAAAATTCCTAATCCCACTTTGAGGAGTCAGACCAGAACACAAGCCACACAACCACAACATATATATAGAAGATATAGGTAAGACCTATCACGGTACGAACCTGCCATGAAATATGTTTTAAATGAGGTTTATTTTTATGAGAATCGCTTATAAAACAGAGAAGGTTTTAAGAGAAAGTGAAGGGGTAAGGTTGTAGCGCACCAGAGCGTTTTTTAAGGAAAGCTCTTTATATATCTGAACACCCACCTGCGCCACTGGCCCAAAACCGCGCCACAGACCAAAACCCACATCACCAGTCCAAAAAACCACGAGAAGTCTTGGCCCTGCGCAAAAAAATGTCGGCTTTTTGTCTCTCTCTGGGTGTTGTACTTTTGAAGCTCGTTTTTGTTGACTATGCCCCTCTCGGCTCTAGCACTCTGCCAGAACCCGTTTACCTTTGTAGTTTTTGATTTCCTGCTACAAAGACCCATACAGGCTGCCTGATTGTTGGTACAGTCTCTGTGATCCCTATGAGTCCAGCTTAGTTTTAAGGGTAGACTGCATGCCCATAATTAGGTAGCCAACAGTAAATGAACTCAAAGTCACTTTTGGAGGATTTTTTTTTTTTTTTGTCTGAAAATAGCATTTCAGGGATTTTTTCTTTTTTTTGTTTAATTTTATGTTATAATTTTTTTTACTTTTGTTTACATTTACTTCTTTTTTTTTTCACCTGACATGTCCTTTGTGTATAAATCATGGTTTCCAGTTCAGTGTTCTTATGGGATTTCTAAATATACTGTGTGATTCTCTGTGTCTATCTGTATTTCTTATGCCTTTTCTTGAACTTTTTTTTTCTATTTTTCAGTGTTTTAGTTTTTATTATATTGTTTATATTTCATTTTACAACTTTCCTTTGGAAATCTGTTTGTTTTCTAATGAGCGTCAGAAACGGAATGAATCTGACTGGGAAGGGTTACAGGGAACAACTGGGAGGTGTAGTGGGAAAATAAAGCATAATCAAGATATCTTACATGAAAACAAAATCTTGTTTATAGAAAAGAAAAAATAGACAAATAATAATTAAACACTGAAGATATAATTTGAGAGCATCAGAATAATTTTATTACAATAATAAAATTTCAATCCTGATACATGTTCTAGACCTGCAACTTAAGTGTGGGCCATGAATAGTAGTGAGAAGAGACTTTTTAAAAACATTCAAACAAATCAGCATGTAATTTATTACATCAAATGGGCATGGCCTGTTCTTTCTGTTTGAGAAGTTACTTTGACTTGGACATACACATTTAAAAGTGAACCTTGTGGAGTTTTGCTCTGGCATGGCAACAGTCTGAAATGTCAGTTTAGCTAAACTGTGTGCCTGTCACAAAGTCCACATAATTGAATGTGAAGATTATAATCATTAGCCATGCCAGGGGTTCACTGTGGGTGGAATGTGATGTGCTGGTGACATTCTGTTTATAGAGGAAGTAAAAATCAGACTTCATCTTTTCCAGCTCAGCACCCAGAGGTCTCTAGGTTAGTTACAAAGGGCTAGCAGCCATTGTATTCCCAAATTGTGTACTAAATTGCTTCTTCTCACAGTGGGAGATGATTCATCTACATCTTATAATTGTTGCTTCTCATAACATTCATCATATATGTATTTTACATCATTAATGTTACTCATTTACTGTTTATCAATTTAAAAATATTTTCCAAATGTTTTATGGCTACAAATTTTAGCTAATAAGATTGTGCAGTTCATTGCTGACATTAGTCAACAATGATACAAGAACATAAATACATTTTACTTAAGTAAAAAAAAACCATTTTCTTAAACTTAAAAAAATTATTTAATAGATTTTTACAGATATAAATAATTCTTATTGTTTTTAAGCATATTTGAATATATTTTCATTTAAGTAATAACATTTCTGCAAATTGAACTTAAAGTAGATTTTAATTTGTTTCAGTTTTTAATAATACTGAGTATGTCAAAGTCAGCCATCATTTCTTAATAATATGTAACTATTAAAAAACAGAAATTTGAAAACATATGCTTTGATATGTGCCTTTATTTTCTAGGCACAACTTACTGCTTTCTTGTTTGTAAGAAATTGAAAGAGAATAATTTGTAACTTTAACTCATTTTAATTAGGTTTTGCTCTGAATATTTGATTGTGCTATTCATCTTATTTCAAAATGTATGCCTGTAATAGTCACCAAAATTCCAGTGAAGCACTAACCAAGTTTGAGAAGATGAGGAACCTAAATGGCCAGCTGTATCTTATTTCAAAAGAGAATATGAAGCTGTTCAGTAAGTTATGTTTAATTAAAAAAATGTCTGAATTTTGGGTTTAAATCAAATTGGCTAAAATCAAATTAGTTTTGTATATTTTTAATTCTAATCTTTAAATATAAAATTTACTTTTCTTCTGACCATAATTTAACAACTTCAGATGATACCCCAAATGTGCTAAAAAATAAGTTAGATTTAAACACTAATCAATAAAATAACTGCAATATGAAATTCCAAAGCATATTTAACCTCAACCAACATTTAGATTTTAAAAATTCCATTATACTAGGATTTTCACTGAGCAGTAAGCATTTTTCTTTAAAGAAAATGTGGGCATTATGAGTTTAGATATTTACTAAGATGTAAGAGTTTGAATAAAAGTATTTGAAACAGTAAATTATGGCTACTATACACTAGTTAAAATCAGAATTTCAGTTCTGAGGGGACACAATGTGAATGTGGTTTAGTGAGTGAACATTCCAGTGATTCCCAGGTGGTCCTGCTGTTCAGTCTTCTAAAACCTTCAGTATTGTTTTAATGACTGCTATAAGAAGTCTTTCCAGTGCTATGCTGCAGAAGCATACGTTTGTTGCTTCCAGGTCACATAGTCTCCAAGGGGAAGGAAGCTCCAAGCAGGAACACAGCTTAGAGGAAGTCATTGCAGGTGCTCTACAGTCCTGGACTTCAGGGTAAAAAAGAAAGACGAAGGTTGGTCAAGGACACTGCTAAATTAGTATGACTAAGGCAGTTATTTCCCATATGAAATAAAACACTCATCCTAAGGCATCATCTCTTGGGGCCACAATTATTCCAGTACACTTCTGAGGGACAGAGGTTATACATCCCCCTTGCCCTACCACAACAACATCTTAGGTACTTCACAAATAAGTCAGTAGTCATCTCAGGGACATACAAACATAGGGCAAGGTCCATAGGAAGTCCTCCAGAAACAGTATAATGATATAAGTAGTAACATGTGTTCTGAGAGGAATGGAAAAAACTCTAAATGACAAAAATAATGGCAATAAAAATTGTGGTCCCTTTTGAATTGCTTATTGTAAGCTAAGCAAATTCAAGGTCTTTAACACATTGACAAGATTAATTTCCCAAATAATTCTATAATGTTTTATTTTATCTCCATTTTATAAAAGAAAGGAGAAAAAACACTAGAAAATAACTACCCAGCATCACACAGCTATCAAAAGGAATAATCAAAATAAGAAATAGCTAGTGGTAAATGATTAAGGGCACTAGGTCCTTTTGCAGAGGATGTGGGTTTGGTTCTTAGTACCTACTGCTAATAGGTACCTATAACTTCAGTCTCTGGGCTGTTGATGACACCCTTTTCTGTCTCCTCCATATGTGTATGCTGACAAATAGTCAAACACGTAATCAAAAGAAAATATCTTAATGATAAAAAGACAAATAAGAAAGCAAGTGATTCATTTCTGGAGCTATCCTATAAGCCAGTCCTATCTGTTGTGTTTCAAACTGTTATAAACTAAGTATTAGGAACCATCATTGGTATGTTCCAATATAATTTCATTGTGATTTGTTATATCTGTAGGATAGTGAATTAATTAGATTCATCAGAAAATTACTAAAATTTAATAATGTTTTAAAGCTTTTATTTTAAGGTTTTTAAAGATGAAGCTAACTTATTTTTTATTGAGAATGGCCACAAAGAAAAGATAAAAATATAAGTTAAATAAACAGTCAACAAAAAAATATTAACTGAGTCAAGCATAGAGAGCCTTTGGTCCTAGCACTTGAGAGGCAAAGGTTGGAGGATCTTCGTGAGTTTGAGATCAGTCTAGTCCACAAAGTAAATTAGATTCTTAGATAAACCTTGTCTCACAACAAAGCAAACAAAAAAAACCTTAATCTTCCTTGGTGGCACATGTATGATACACTTTTGTGTTTGTGCAGGAGTTATCTGGAACCTCAAAATCTAGTCCCTGTTTCAGAACACACAGGAGTTGGTTGGTGTTTCATAGACATTGTCTCATTCCTTTGCTTTATTTATGCATGGCCTTTGGGACATTACAAAAAGCCAATTTATTAATTTTAAAATTGTAATGTACATGGTGGAACTAGAAATGGAGACACAGATCCTGGAATGCAAATTTGATCAAAGATTGGGAGTTTGATACAAATTTTATGATATTTAGATTAGAAACAAAAGCCCAAATACATCACTCAGTATTTAACTGTGCCCTTATGAGTTTTTACCCCTATTTTGGTGAAAAAAATTTCACCCTAACATTGAACTCAGATGTGTTCCTGCCCTTGCCTCCCAAGTACTGAGGTTGTGGGTGTGCACCACCCTGCCTAGTGTGATTCAATGTTTTGATGGAGTTCTTAAGTTTTTACCTGTACAGACTTGGCTGAGGAAAACTTTTGCATCAGCCTTCACATGTTAACCAGGCTTGATAATATCACACATATCAGACAAAGGTGGAATTTAGCCAGCATTTCATTCACTGTTTGCTATGATATTACAACATTTTACCGTTTTCTATGCTCTGTCTTTTCTTCCCACTTTTTCACAAAGGAGATTTTCCTCTACATTTCTGAAACAGTTGTTTCCTTTTTCGTTTATAATCTGTGCCTTCTTGAGCTTACATTCCACTAAAATTTCTTATTTAAATTTGTTCTCCACTAAACAATATTGTCCCAATCTCATCATCTAAACATATTGCTCAATAACCTCAGGCAGGTACTTGCCACCAGAGGACATTATATTAATACACCACCTTCTCAAATTGAGGGCTCATCATGCTTCTGCTTTTCCATTTGTCTCCTGTTGTATTATGCCCACGTGTACTCATAGCTTAAGTCATCCTAAATCATCTTCATAATCATTTTCCCTTGATTAACTGTATGAAATGCATCAGTTTAACCCACTGTCAGTCTTCCTGGTTCATAGGAACAGGTTTCTGCTTCTAAAATCCATTTCTACATTCTCTTACACATTTCTCATGCTAGAAGTCCTTATTCTGCTCTGTAAGGATTTCTGACAAAGGTGTCAGTGTCTTTTTTATCTAGATTTCTTTGCTTTTGAAGGTAAATTTCTTAGGTGTTGCTCTAATCTCAATTATTCTTTTCACTGAATAATTATGAACGTGACTCATCTTAGATGTTTCATCTTCTCTGAAGGATTTACCTTAATCTTAGATTGATCAAAATTGTCTTTTCTGAGTTCTATTATATGAAATTAACTCCTATTATTAGAAATGGTTTCCTAATCTGTTTAAAATATATTATCTTGTGTCATAACTGTCCAAAATTATGGTTGTTCAAGAGAAAAAAGTAAGTTTTTCCTTTGTGTTTTTCTATATCTAACACATCTTCTGAAGAATGAATCTCAAATCTGCAAAATATGACACCCAAATTCAGATGTTCTGCGCTAAGCTCTTCACTCCTAATACGTCTATTCTGTTCAGACAGATTCTACCCTGGGAGTCCTACTTCTAGTAATTCTATCCTCCAAAGGCATTTTACCTCATTGCCTGCCAAGTGGAGATGTGGATGAACAACCTGTAGACCTCCACAATGCAGACAATCATTGTTTCTGAGGATTACGTGAACACTTCCATTTCTCACAAGTTTCCAGATGGAGTAACTCTCAGTCCTTCGGTCCCAACTAAATTCAGATAGAACTGTAGCTGTCAAACTGTGGAGTAGAATATCAATTGATTCTGTTTGGATTATGGACTCTGGTTTCACCAGTAATAGTAAAGGAACTTTGTATAACCCGTGTAAATGCTCTCAGCTTCAAGTAACTTTTCCTATAAAAAGGGCTGCTAGTAGTTTGTAAAGTTCAGAGGAGAGGAAAAAGAATAATATAATTAAAAGTCCTTGTCTTTCAAAACAGAAGTGGTCAAAACCATTACTTTCTCATTTTCAGCTCTCACTTTCCCTTTAAAGTATCATCCTGTTGTATGTAGTGCAAGCATTTGCCATTCACTTGCCACCTCTTTTCTTTTTGTAGCTTCTACTTTTATTGTGGGTCTGAAGATCTAATTATTCATTAATTAATACTCCATTAGTGATAGTCACATCCACAAAATTACTCATAGAAAGTCTTTTTAAGACAATAATAGTCCACAATGGTAGGATCATTATAACTACAAGAGTTTATTCCTGAAATCAATTTTTATAGATCTATAGTTATCATTTTTTCATAAAATTCCTGGAAATAAGTAGAATTCAAAAAGTGCTTTTTTTGATCTTTCTAATTTTAGCCAAGTAGGTATAGCAATAAAGAGAAAAATTTGTTTGTACCTCAGACAGTTATATTTAAAAATAAATACAACTGAACTTTGAAGCCATGAACATATTTACCCTCCTTATACTTATTGCATTTTTTTTTTTTTTTTAGGAATTTGGAAACTTGTCTTAGCTGGCTCTTAGGATGCTGTTTGAGGGATCACAGGAGAACATGACAAGGCATTTACAGTCACAATGATAATATTATCATTTATGAAAAAATAGACATGCAGGTAAAAAATACAGGGCACATTGACAAATTTGGAAGTAACATATCCCTTAATGATCAGAACAATGAGAAGAAGAGATGTATTTGACAAATAACTTTGGACACATAAATTCTATGCTGTTCATGGCTCTAACCTCTTCTATGTTATAAATTATAATTTACCTAAATATGTCAGTATTTTTTACTAGTTCCATTTTGCAGAAGGATTTAATCCAAATTAAGTAGTCTTAATACTTATATATTTCATAATAATCCACTCAACTAATTTTTAAAAATTTATAAATGTTCTTGTATCAATTAAAACATAAATATATAACTATTAGCATCATGTTGTCTGGTGTATAAATGAGGGGATGTATTTGAGCTCTGCATTACAAGGAGGAATGTATAACATAGATTGTATGACAAACCAAAACAATATGACAGATAATAATTAATTCATGAAGTTCATGGGAAGGGATTCACTTTGTAACTTTCTGCCATTGGTTAAGTAATCCATGTTATTAATGTTTAAAATATCATATATTTTTCAATTGTTACTTGCTTTTCCAAATTCTTTTCTTTTTTTTTTTTTCTTACTGTGGGATATTACAGCTAGGCCCAATGTCTTAAGAACATTATACTTTTTTTTTCTTTTGAGCAGTGGAGCCCTAGACGGTTTGGAACTTTCTATGTAAACCAAATTGGCCTTGAACTTTTTACTTTACATCAGAGAAATTGAGAGTACAGCTGAATACTACCACACCAGTCAACTGTCTGTGGGTGAACTGAAACTCTTGTGCTAAGAGTCATATTAGACTACTTCAGTTACTATTTTGGGGTTTTATATTGGAAAAGCTTTGTCCTTAATTTTATTGTGGAGTAATATTATAAAATTAGATTTTAGATTTTATTAAAAAACAGATTTATTCCTTTTAAAAATTTTTGATCATGTAACTTTACCATCAAATAGATTTAGACCTCTGCACAACTGACTGCTTCTCCACAAATAATCTAGCTACAGTATCTGCTCTAGAATTTGCAGATTTTTTTTTTGTGCTTTTAAGACATCTGTCTAATTTAAAGAACTCTTTTTGCCACATTTTGTGTTTTGAGATCTGGCATTCAATACCAGTATTTTTCAGCTGTTTTACTACTGCATGAAATAGAAAAGACTATCTTAAAAATGATAAATCATTGTGGAGTATGTTTTCTCCAAAGCAATGCCTTTTAAATTTTATTTGTATGTCTCAGGAATATTGACACACTAAAATGGCCTAGTTTATGTAAAATATTTTACATGTTGATTTTTTTTTTGGTTTTCTTTTTTTATTTTTCTGTGCTGTGTATAAATCAACCTCAGGATTCTGATTACTCAGTGATTACTGAACCAGTGAGTTAATTGTACCATAAGTGACCTTGACACTACTATAAACTATAAAAACTTAATAAAACAGTTTACAACCCTAGAGTATACACTGTCATAGAAACCAAACAAACTCTTATATATTGGTTTATCTCATAGAAAGAAAGAACAATCAGGAAGAATGGATTGACTATGGACATGTTACACATGCATAGTAGAAAGACAAGTGGCATATATATGAAAGAATACAGATGAATTAATACATGAGATATCACAGAGATGATGAATTGACATAAGAACAGGTACTAAATAAATATCAAATGTTAAAAGGGTAACATGATAAATATATGAATTAAGTGTTTAGGCAGAGGAGAGAGAGACAGAGAGAGAGAGAGAGAGAGAGAGAGAGAGAGAGAGAGATGAAAAAGGAAAGAAAGGGAAGGGGTGTTGATACAGAAATGGACTCATTGATCATGAAAGCTGAAATGTGTCACAATAAGCATCTGAATAGCTTCCTCAAAATTAATATTGACTGATGCAGCAATCTTACTGTTGGGTAAATGTTAGATATATATTTTAATTAGCACTGCTAATATATTGGTGCTTTCAAGGTCATTGTAGCATTATACCTAACAGCAAATATGTACACATACATATACATATATATGTGTATATATATAATAAGACTCAGCTTATCTACTACAAATCAATAATATGATATGTGTACAAAATAATACAGCATCCTGCCTTAAAAAGTTATAACCTATAATTTATAAAAATGCAAATATACCAGTAGGATATTTGGTTAAATACAATATAATAGCTACACAAATATAAAGGTTATAACATCTCACTAAATGTGTTCTTACATCTCTATAGGCGCAAACTGATTACCAAGAGGTTATGTGAATAGCTGATAATGTTAAGAGTGTACTTTCAGTAGTCATATAATTTGAACTGAGTCCATCCTAAAAATACAACATGGTTTGATCTTTGCTTAGCTTTCTAAGAGGCTTTAGCATGGTACATCTTTTGGTTACACTTCTAAATAACTGGATTTCTTCTGTAAAACAAACAGAACAAAAGAGCATTCTCCACCTGCCATTTATTTTTATGGAGACTTCTTCCTCTAAAATCATGAACATCTGTCCGCTTATCATTCATCATTCAGTGCCCGACTTTCTAGGGAGTTTTATCTATCTGTGACCTAAACATAAGTCCCAAATAACAATTATTTAAATTTTTTCCAAGTACTCATTGGTAGCAAGAGTTACCTTATGCTTATGGTTGCATGCTTTGTAGCTTTCTAGAAATAATGTAAGCAATGTAATCACAGATGATGTTAATGCCTGTCCACATTATATTCACAGCTCCTAGAAGACATTTATACAGAATGTGCCCAATAAATATCTGTAAACACATTGACGACACTTTCAATATTTACTGCATATATTCTACTTGACATGATTTAATTTATATTCTGATACTATTTTAGTTTTAATTCAACATTTCAATGAAAATCTCTATCATGCTAAATTGTTACAAAAATTATACTTCCATAAATATGTTCACTAACTCTTCAATGTGTATATGTAGTTATTTATCACATTGTGTGACTAATTTTGTATGATTGTAACATGAGGCTTCTGACCTGTCTGGCGGGGTTCCAGACCTTCAGACCTGCAGTTTTAGACTGCCTATCCCCTAGGACCAGACCTGTCTGCCCTGCTTCCGCCCCCCAAAATGACTCAGATATTTTTATTAATTACATGCTGTTTGGCCTATGGCTCAGGCATATTGTTAGCTAGCTCTTTAATTTTAAATTATCCCATTTCCATACATCTGTCCTGCCATGTGGTACATGGTTATCTGTATTACCTTATATGTTGCTTCTTGGGCTGCTGGATGGCCTCTTTCTTGACTCCACCCTCCTTATCTTAAATTTAACTTGTTCATCTAAGCAGAACTAGATTCATAGTGAGAATGGATTCTTTTAATAAATCTGTATTTTTATCAATATAACTGGTAAGAATCAATAGTAGGTTAACACTTTTTCTTTTGTGTACATAAGCTTCTGTTTGTGAAATTCTGGTATGCTTGCCGCACTCTTTCCACTTCATTGGAGTTCTCAGTTTCCAACCATATTATCTTGTTATTATAAGAACAAAAACCACATAGTTACTTTATAACAAAATAAGTATACAATAGTCAATACAAACGAAAGTAAACAAAAAATTTCTACTTAAGTACAATGTATACCAACTCAATTTTTAAAATTTAGAGCAAAGAAATAAATATTTGAATTATATATATTTAACCATAGTCTTTTTGCAACATTATGCAATGGAATATCATTACTACTTCATGTATTATTTCATTCACTATATATATGCATATATATATAGAGAGAAGACAGAATAGTGATTCAATTTAAATATGCTAAAACAATCTTCCTTAACCATTCATTTTACCTTAGTACTCATTATATGTTCCAATTAAAACCCACCCTAAAAGAATATGCCTATAAAGTTTGAATAATAAATTTTGATCTGTTTTGCACTAATTGACTAAAATATTGAAGGAGTGGCAGATATAGTTATTTTTAGAAATATCATATGATACATAAGATTTCTTAAGTTAAACTTTTTTCTCATTGTGATCTTCTAAGTGACTTGATATCATGTCTGTTTTCAGAATTATGATTTCCTTTCGGATAACCAATTGCTTTGTTCTTTCCTGCAGAAGATTTATTTCTTCAACTTTCATTATCCCTTTTTGGCCTATAGTCTTTGTGTGGGGTTGAAGTCTTTTGGGCTTTCCTTTGTCAAAGTGTTTTGTTAGATTTTATATTAGGTATTTTTTCCTGTTGCTTAATTTTAGATATATCAAAAATAGAACACTTCTCAATTTTAATACTCAGAAGTTGCAATGATTAACTCATTTGAAATTGTTCTTCAGTATAGTGCATTGATTCTCTCTATTTTGTTTGATTAAAATGTACTGGGAAAAGATAATACTTTTAAATGAAAGTTGCTTGAAAGTAACTCCAGCTAACTCTCAGAATTTAAATTTAAAGGACACTCCCATATAATTTGAGAATACAGTCATAATGAAGCTCACACTAGTTGTTGTATCTTATTAATCACTGCTAACTCTCATGATCAAAGACATGTATATGTGCATGACCAGGCATTTCAAAGCTTAAGTATAGAGCAGCCTTCAATGGTTATCAAAACATATATAATATGCAGGAATTCAGGAAAGCCTTTTTGTGCCTCAAGATAGATGAATCTGAGGGAAACAGCAGGTACAGTTGTCACAAGTATTGAAGCAAGAACCTAGCAAGTATGCTAATTCCAAGTCCCTTCTGAGCTTCAGCTCTGGCAGTGCATTCTTTTGGCTCAGGCTAACAAGCGTTCTTGAAATTTTTCACCACAAATGTCTACTGCTAATATAATAACAAAAGTAGTAGAAACATTAAAAACTATGAATACTTGCTATCCCCACCCTTTCATACCACATAATGATCATGGGTGGTCTTTAGCTCTCATATCCCTGTAAGCATGCTTATCATATATTTTTCCATATGTAGTCAGACATGAGAAAATATTCCAGCCACCACACTCACATACTATCTGTAATATGCATGCAACAAAAAGAACTGAACCTTGCTCTTTGTCATTACTGAAATTGAAAGCAACCACAAGATGACTTTGCACCAAGATACCAGTTTAAAGTTTCTTTCAAAATGAAGCATGAAACAATTTTTTTAATTATTTATCAAAATTTAGAATTCTAGAACAATTCCAAAGTCTCCTGGAAAACAACCTAGATTTTAAATCAGCAAAAGACTTCAAGGAAAAATGAGAAATACATGAATATGTGTTCATGTGTCATATTTTAGTATTTCATTACTGAAATATCAAAGATTAAATACATATGGTACCTTCCCTACGAGCAGAGAAAATAGAATAGCCAGAGTAGTAACACAGGCTCACAGTGGATCAAACTCTTGCTCAACCCTGACCTCACAAGTGAACTAATAGCAAGAAGACGAACACTTCCATGACTCCTTCAAAAACATTCCATTTATATGAAGTTCACCCCGTTCTAACATTGGAGATTCAGTGAGATGACTGAGTATAAAATAAAAGGAGCTAGATGCAACTCTTTGATTACTTAGAATGCCATACTTCTTGCTTTGTTTTTCTCTTATTTTTAATCACTTTGGCAAAGTGCTATTTCAAGAACATACGCACATAAGCCTAGTGAAATGCTATTGATCTCAGGCCTGAGAGACAATATGAGAAGTCCCTTTCCATGTTTTCTGGAGCAGAAAGGCAAGAGTAAAATGTATTTGCCTGGAAAGTAATGAAAGCAAAGAATGATTCTAGGAAAAAGTTGCTCAGAACACTTAAGTAAATTACTGATAAATTTTCTTATTTATTTGCATGTTTTAAATATACAATCACACATATAATTTATGTAATAAATACACATACATCAATATGTGTGCATGTATGACTATTTGTATACATGATATATAAGATTCATAATAATTCTAATATGAATCTTCCTACCCTTTTAACAAGATTTTATAGACAAGGTGATACTAATGAAACATACATTAAAGAATAAGTTATAGCTATTTTATGAAGTTTTAAAAATTAATTTATAATTAAATTTATTAATCTTAGTTATTTTCCTTGTTTTTTTTTTTTTTTTTTTTTAGAAACTATTTCTTCAACTTTAAGTTCTGATGTGGGTTAGGCCATTTGTTAGTTCACAGTGTAATTAGTTGAAAAAAGCACACAGCTTGATGAAATTCAAATTAGAATTTGAGGTTGTACTAATATTTTTTGAAATCTAGCCAAAGTCCCTGAATTACAGTGAAACAAATCAGTTCCTCACTGAGTTGGGAGGGTGGTGAGGCAGAACCTTTGCAGAAACAATAGAGTCATCAACCATTTTCATGCCCCCATCTAATTCGATGTGTCAGGCCCTAATCAGCTCTGTTTCACAGAACTTTGCTCCATAAAAGCACATTTGTTTAACCACAACCTTTGCTTCAGCATGACTGAATAGGGAAGAATAACGGAGCAAACCAGGCATAGCTCATAGGGAGTGTTATGGGCACCGAGTGAATCCATCATTTGCTGAAGAGGCAGAGGAGAAGTGACGGGCTCATTCATGCCTTGGAGACATTTTTAGGTCTATTGAAAATTTTAATCTGTGCACTCTGGATGAACCTCCCCAGTCCTTAATTTAGTCCATGTAACTGTTTGTGGAGTCTGTCTGACTCAGATAGGGCCAACTGCCTTCTGTAGGAGGCAACCCCTCCGAGCAGTTTTCTTCTCTAAATTCATCCTGCCTTGAATTTTACACACACACACATAAGCTCCATTTACAGGAGGATTTCAGAGTTAATTAAACGCCGAGTTTGTTTCTTTAGAAATTGCCCATGCCTCAGGGTTAAGGAATAACATTTCGGCACCGACTTTAATTTAGGATTAAGCACAGTGTGCATTTGCTGTGGAAATTTTCCTTTTGTAAGTACACATCTATTGAGATGGGAAATTTCATCTCTCTCTTACCATAAAATGTTTTAAAAATAGGTTAAAAATATGCCAAAAGACGCTGTACATCAGCAAATTCAAAATCACTCTTTTATGTCACAGGACCCAGAAACAGACAAAAAAAGTCGGCTGCTAGGAAGGTTGTAGCTTTGATGATAAGGCCTCCTCTGCCTTCTCCCAACAGCTCCCAAGTTTAAGTTTTCCTTGCCTTGATTTGCCATGCTGATAATCTCAAACATATAATTTTACAAGTATTTGAGTCAATTATATGTCTGATTTTTATTACAGGATGAGCATAGTATACATACACCACAATGCTTCACTTCATCTGACTCCTAAAAAGCATATTATGAATGTCTGCAAATATTTTTATTTTTAATTTCCTGTACTGTGAGTATTTAACATGAGGCAAAAAGTGAGCAACTGAAGAGCACATTAGCCTCATAATGGCCTTTGTAAATTTATTCTAAAATATGTTACTACTGTATTTAAATATAGTAATGTATGACTACAATATTATACTAATCTGTATAATAAATTTAACACTGTCTTCAATTTCACTGGTATCTTAAAGCATTTTTGTCAAGAATGTTATATTTTGAATAAAATTAATATCTTTGGTCATAGAATTGTACAAAATCAAGAAATATACTTGAAGTGGGATTTAGTAAACAGAGACTGGAAGACAAATGTGCATCTGAAGATGGAAAGACCTCCAACCTTTCTCCGTTTACATGTTTAGTTTAAATTATTAGTGAAGTGCACATGTTCTTCTCAATGTGGAATGTTTCTGTCCTTTCTTGTGTTTTTTTCACTAGCCATAAAGTTTGGAATAAATCAGCAAAGTTTAAATAAGAATAATTACTATAGTATTTGAAGTAGGGATACAATGAGGGAACGTTTGGCATTTTTTGTAGGTCAGATGAGCATATGGATTCTTAGAGGTAAAAAGTTCAATCCGTGAGGAAGAACAGAGCACCCAAAGGCCAGAATGGCTACAGTAAAACAAAACAACCTTGAGGCTGAATCCAGTAAGCCCTCGTCATAAATCTTATTTAGCAGGAATACTTCAAAATAAAACAAGCAAGGAAGAAAAGTATTTCCTACTTCAAACTTCCCAATTTCCTCATTACTTTAAGAGGATAGGAAACAGAAATTTTAAAATGTCACATTTTTTTGAACTTCATAAACAAAAGACCTAAGCAAAATTTACTGAATACAAACTCTATGTAATATTTGGAAGACATTAAATTTCATAAAATTTTATATTTTGTAAGTGAAAAATTTTCTTTTTCATGAAATAATTTCTTTATTCAAAGGATATAATATTATATTATGTGACTTATATTGCTTGATCTAATCAGATAATAAAAATAGTCACTCAAAACGCATCCTCTGTCCAAATAATCGTCCAAGCCTTTAATTCTGTAAGACTTTCTATTTCAACTCTTACAACTTTTAAGATTTTTTGTTACTGGTTTCCATTAAGCACAGATTAGGAAGGACAAATAAATAACTGGAATGATCTCAATGTGAATGAGTCAAGGCTATGCAAATCTTTGTAACTTGAAAATGAATCTTCATGCCTTCGAAGAAGCTTCTATTAAAGTGATTAGTTTTTAGATCTGGGAAAAACAGCACTTTCATAGTACAAACAAGGAAGAAAGACTAATTAGCCAAACAATTAAAAATAGTTGATTATATACATTAGGGATTATTATTTGTATAACAATATAATTTCATAAGCCTTTAGACTTATGCATATAACTATTTTTGAATAATTTTTTTTGTGCTATAAAAATATTCTAATGAAACTTTAAAACTATTGAATTGTGAAGAAACAAAACAACCCTTAATTTAGAAAGATTCCATTTATTGTTTATTTTCCTGACTGACAACTTGCATTCAATGATGACAGAGGTACACATAGGGAGATCAAAGTAGATGAATAAGTAAGATTTCACATGTGTAGAAACTTGCAGAGATATTCATTTTCATTGGATAATTACTATCTCCACAGATATTCTTCACAACTTAGTTCACTGAATGCTTTTCACGCATTTTACATGTGCACTGCAATTTAGCTGACCAATCAGATCTCTGGAGTAAACTTTATTTCTATATTGAAAGTGACTTCAAGTCACTGACTTATTTTAAGAAAGAAGATCCATGATACATTTCATTTCATGCAAATATATTTAATAAGTTTTGCAAAATTAATACATGAATATATTCTCCTAGCTCAAAATTATATTTTGAGTTTTTAACCACTATAAATATCTATATTTACTACCTTTTTGTTTGGTTTGGTTATTATTATTCAAATATTTTCATTTAAGTTAGTATCTTTATATAGTCAGTCATTTCCCATATCAAATATTCTATTTGCTGACTTTTAAGGATCTTACTTTTTTGTGTTTTTGAAATGTATTATTTCAGTTTTATTAAACTTACAATAGTAGTTCACTATCATCTGGACTTTTGTATAAGTACTTATAAAAGTTCTCCTCAGATGATGAAAATATCTCTTTGCACTTGCTTTCTGTTGTTTTGATTTATTTTCTATATCACCCTTGATACCTATCTCGTATTGGCACATGTGGTAAAGGGAAAAAGACTATTTAATCTCATCTTTAAACCTGTGACCTCAGGCTATTTAAATGTAATACATCTATTTCACTTTTACAGTCCTGTCTTTGCTTGTACAAAGTTCTGTAAACTTCCACATCATCACAGTTTCCTCTGCCCAAAAGGCATGGTACTGATCGTTACAGCTCTTTTTAATACAGCTTATTCATAACTCATGTCCATTACGGGTATTGAGTCATTCTTTAGTGTCTTAGATTTAGCTGTTCTTATTCTCTTTATGTTATCTGTGCATGAAAGAAAATATAAAAATAATTGTTTTGCTTGTTTGATTCTTTCATTGAGTTTTGGCTTTAGTGACAGATTAGCAAACAAAATCTATTCATTATTCACTTCAATTTAATGTGAACTGCACAGCTTTCATTCAGAGTTGTGTGCACATCACATCTAACAAATTTAAGTGAGTTATGTTTTTGTTTTTTGCAAATTATTTAATGATACATTTTATAAAATTAAAAATAGAGAACAGTTTAATATTTGGTAGGCATGTTACTTCCTACTTACTTTTTTTTTAAAGAAATCTTGCTAATTTTTTCTTGCTAGCTCACAAAAGCTTTTTGTCATGTTAATTTCTCGTTCATTTTGTTTTTTCTATATCAGATGCATTTTTTTTGTTTTGTTTAGAAACACATGGCAATTAAAAAGCTTGTGTTACTTATGCTGAAACTTAATACTTTCCACTTTCTTTATCACTTTAATTTACATACACTTACATATAGTTTATACAGTATATTACATATATAATATTTTACATATTTAGATCAATGTCTTATTGGAATGTTTCTAGGTATTGAGTTTTCACCTAGAATATTTATTTGTACATATATAGTACATATATAATGTATAAACAGTATAAAGTTAATCTAGGTATTTAATATAATGGTCTATAAAATATTTAAGTTTGTATGCTTCTTATAATTATTGTAACTTGAAAATTTTTGTTTTACTATTTATCTAGAATATTTCTCTTATCTATTGGATAACAAACAAAAAGCTCATCTTTGTTGCAATATGTTGATTTGATTAACTTTAAAAGTTTATCCTCGACCCTGAAATCATTTTAGTTCAATCAGGAATTGCAGCATTAGGCTCTGAGTACCACTATGCTCATCATCATCATGACCAGAGAGAGGATTCTAAAGCACTGCACTTGCCTCAATAAGTTTTTTTGTCAGTCCTCAGACTTTATAACTGTTTTGATAGTCCTGATTCATCTTTTCTTCGATAATATATCATTTGTTATTATATTGAGGGAATGTGCTTTAAGATTTTTATTTTCAGTTATCTAGATTATTAGTTCATGCTTTTATTAATTTAACTTCATGGTGTTAGAATTATCTTCATTTCAGCTATTTATTCCTACCCTGTGGTTAACATTAATGTTTACTTGGAAATATAATCTGGTCTCTTTATTTACTTTTAACCAGGTCCAATATCTCTTTATTGTTATGATTGGAGTCATTAAGAGATTCACCAATTTGACTTGAGTTTTGGATTTAGTAAAATAGATGATTTTAAATAAAATAACTGGACATGACCAAATTAGAAAGAGTTTTCTAAGTAAAGCCTTGGGTATTTTTTTGTCCAAGGATTACAAAAGCACAAACCACAAAGTTATAATTTTGGGGATTCAAATAAATTCATATCCTGTCTAGGCAAGGCTTGATTTTGTAATAGATGTGCTGCAGATACCTCAGCCATCCAAGCCAGCTACCATTTCATACAAAAGTAGAACCTGGAAGTTAACTAGTTTAATTCTGTGACCCATTACTTTGTAAGAAAAGCTGTGGTAGTGAAATATTTTACAACAATGAGCAGTTTTTAAAAACAAACCAAGTGTATCAGGATGTCATCTGTCTTGGGCAAGTTAGCTGACAGGGCACAGGCAAGTTAGGGCAACTTCCTCATGTCTTATACAAGCTAAAACAACTTTATTTTTACAAGTCTACAGCACAATAAATTATCCATTAAAACTAATGTTTACCAACATATTTATCTGTAAATTTGAATCTTTAGGTTTCTAAATAAATTTCTAAATGAGCAGATATATCAGTTAAGTCAGAACTCTTAGATACATAAATTTATATTTCTACAAATATATAAGACATAAAGAAACAACTTTAATATGGTCGGGTGTTTGGAGGTTTTTTATGTTGGGTTTTTTGGTGTTTTTTTTTTTTTTTCTTTTCTCTCTTGTGTCCTAGTGTTTATTCTTGAGCTTCATGATTAGGGGTCAGCAAACTAAAATAAGTAGGCTGTGAGGTGTTGAATGAAGATCTAGAAAGTCAGCCCTGTGGAGGTCCCCTTACAATCATCTGAGCAAATATCTGTCACACTGGAGACTGGAATGCACCTCTGATTTCAAACCACGGGAAAAGGAGGGCAGAAGTTTCAGGAGCAGCATATGAGAGCAAGGTGCAGCCAAGCATGAAATGGGCTTTAGTGGATAACCTTGAGCAGGGACAAATAACAATCTTCTTCCAAACAGGCGGGGAATTTGTGCTCATATATGTTTCCCAGATTGAAGGAAACTAAAATGGTTTCTTTAAAATTACAGGAAATGAACAAAGGAAATCTCAGCAGCAGGTGTTTCTGGGTGTGGACAGGTGTTACAAGTCTAGTTAACATGTTTGGTTTCAGAATCAGATTAGAATTGCCAGCACCCTCACCTTTCAGAGAGAAAGACAGGACATTAGCAATTAATGGTGATAAACTTTCTTTAACTCTAGTTCAAGTGGTGGCACTTTTATCATGTACTGATTTTCTGTTGGTTTCTCAGCCTAACATTGGTAAGAATATCTGTCCTTAATGAGCAGTGAGTGCCTGGAGGAATTTCAAGGCTTCAAAAGCACACGAGCAGACCATCTGATCTAGTGGAAAAAGGCTGAAATCTTGGAGAAGAGTAGCTTGGATATTCTTGCTTTTATGATGTTCATAGCATAATTTAAATTTTATAAATTCTGCCTAATTTTGCAAGTTAACTTTAAATTAGTACATTATCTATAAGACTTTATTCACATTTCCATTATCTAAAAAAGTTATTTATCCTTTTTCCCTAAGGAAATATCATTTAGATTTCAGAGTTTTTTAAATTTTTCATTTATTTATTTATTTATTTTAGAAATACTAACCACTCACTGTTCCTCTTCCTCTCCTCTATCCTGTCACCCCCCAGATTTCCCTTCCATTTTCCACCCCTTCCCCATCCTCACTCCCCATTTATTCCTTAGATAAGGTAAAGTCTCCTAGAAAGAGTAAATATACTTTGGCATATTAAGTTGAGGCAGAACCAAGTCTCTTCCCCCAGTATTAAGGTTGAGGAAGGGGTCCCTATATAAGGAATGGGCTCCAAAAAGCCATTTCAAGCACTATCAGAGGCCGCCTAAACTCTCTATGTCACACAAATGTCATCAACATCCTGATGGCCTTCTTTGGTACCAAGCAGGTTTCCTAGATGTCAATCCAGTGTCAGCAAGCTCCTAATATTTTCAGTCAGTTGACTTTGTGTTTCCCCATCATGATACTGCCCCCTTTGCTCATATGATCTCTTACCTTTCTTTAATGGACTGGGAGCTAGACTCAGTGCTTAGGTGTGGATATCTGCATCTGCTTCTATCACTTGTTGGATAAAGGTTCTATGGTGACAATTAGAGTAGCCAACAATTTGATACAGGGAAAGGCCAGTTCAGGCACTGTAATGGGATTATGTTGGTATTATACATATTTGTCCTGCCTATGGGTTTAATAAAAGCTGTTTAGCCAAAAGCAGACAGGAAATGTGGGTGGAGCTTCCAGGGTAAGAACATCTCAGAGATGAGACAGACACCATAGAGATGCGACACAGACATGACCAGGAGACAGTAGCAGACACAAGGGAAGAAGTTGAATGCTGCTGTGAGGAAAGGTATCAAGATGAATGGCTGAACAGGATGGGTTGAGTTCAGATGAAAGAGTTAGCAAGTTATATGCCTGGGCCCTAGGTCAAGCAACAGAAAAATAATATAAGCCTGTGTGTGATTATATTAGGCTAAGCAGGGCAGAGAGTAGGTCCAAACCTCTGGTCCAGGCCAGAAACCTCTTCAAACAAGGTACATTCTCCACTACTGCTTAGAGTCTTAGCTGGGTCATCTCTGTGGGTTCTTCAGCATTTCTCTAGCACCAGATTTCTCCCTAACCCCAAAATGTCTCCCTATATCAAAATATCTATTTTTTTCTCCTCTTTCTTAACCATACCATTTTCTCATGTTCTCTTCCCAACTTCACTTACCACCCTCCCCCCATACTCTCAGTTTACTCAGGAGATCTCCTGAACTAGCAAATAAATTCTTGAGTGAGATAACACACAAAGACAAACATGGTGTGTACTTACTCAGAAGTGGATATTAGATGTAAAACAAAGAGTAACCAGGCTGCAATCTACAATTCCAGAGCAGCTAAGTAAAAGGAAAGACTCTAAGGGAGACATTCATGGATTCCACTGGAAGGGGAAATAGAGAAGATCTCCTAAGAAATTAATATTGAAAAAAAAGTTGAGCCATTAATTTGGTCTTTAAAATTCACAACCACATTTTATTTAGAAGGGGTAGGAAGAGGAAGGGAGCTTGAACAAGGATATACACGGATAAAAAAATATGACTTTATTCATAATAAAAAAAGAAATTAAAAATTGAAACTCAAAAATATTCACCATAAAGCATGACTAATGTTAAGATTAAATTATTTTATATTAAAAATGTACTATTTTATTCAACATGAAAAAAAGTAAAATTAGGGGGCTCAAGAGTTGGCTCAGAGGTTAAGAGCACTGACTGCTCTTCCAGAGGTCCAAGTTCAATTCTCAGCAAATACATGGTGGCTCACAACCATCTTTGATGACACCTGGTGCCCTCTTCTGTATACTGTATACATAATAAATAAATAAATCTAAAGAACAGAAGTAAAATTAGAATTCACTTTTGCAACCTTAACTTATCTTTCAAAGAAAAATCACTCATGTAATTTGATAAACCTATTCATAATTCACCTTTCACTCTGTTTTCCTTTGTCAAGCCTCCCACAGTGTATAAGAATGTTTCTATGCACACTGAAGTAATAATGTTATTTTTACCATATTCAAAATCTTTTATAAATAGAATATATGTTTTTGAATTAGCAACTTTTGGAGGTGCTAAGCAGAGAGATCTCTACAGACCTTACTCATTTGTTTCTGTCCTTGTCCAGTGCTTTCACATAATCTTATTGTCTAAAGACCATAACTGAGAGGTAAATTGCCAATTGGAGGGCTATTTGCTAAATTTCCCTATTGTGTCTTAATTAAATACTCTGGAAATAAAGAAAAACATGCCTTTAAAAAAGAAACAAAAATTCCTCTTGTGGTTAAAGCTCAAGGAAAATGTAAACTGTGAGCTTTTAAAAATATCTATCACTTTTTCCTAATGGATATTGTTTTATCACTGTTATTAATGATGCTTGAGGATGTCGAATACTATTCCATGGTGGGAAATTTCATGTGTATGATGTGAATTTTGTTCTGTAAATACAATAACTGATTGGGCCTATGTCCAGCACTGTAAAAGTAGACATGGAAATTGAGATTCAGGTAGGAGGAGAGCCGAGTCAGACAGACTCGATCCAGCCACCAAGGAAGAAGCACGTAGGAATACAGATAAGGCACTGGCCACATGGCAGAACAGGTTAATAGAAATGGGTTGAATTAAGATAAAATAGCTAGCTAGCAATATGCCTGAGACATAGGTCAAACAGAATGAAATTAATTTAAATGTCTGAGTCATTTTTTTTGGAGGGAAATGCGGCTGCAGGCAGGTCAGACCTCTGGCTCAGATGGGGTCAGAAATCTGTTGTAACACTATTCCTTTTGATATTAATATATAAAAGAAAAATTTTAATTATTTTTTATTGAAAATAGATTCTTGAGGATTTCACGATTCATTGCTTTTGAAAAATGATACAGGTTTTACCAAAAAAACAAAATAGATTCTTCTCTCATATATAACATCCAAACCATAGTTTCTTTTCCTCTACTCCTCAGGGCTCCCCTTCAACTCTCCTCTCCCCCAGATCCACTCTCCATCTATTTCCCTTCAGAGAAGAGCAGGCTTCCGAGAGATAACAACCAAACATGACGAAAGGAGAAATTAGGCAATCAAACTCTGTTCATCTTTTACATTTACTAACTTAGCAGTTTAAATTTATTTAATAAGAATGACTGAGTGACCATTTTTAATTCAGCTTCTATTTTAGAAGTAGAAGACACATTGCAAAGTGCACTGAGTCACCTGTCTGGAATATTGGTTCCATCCGTGTACAAGCTGTTTCAATAATTGGTTATGTCACTTTGCTAAATGCTCCATAGGGGTAAGACATTTAATAGCATTTTCTAAATATTCAGATTTTGGTGATTAGAGCAATAAAGTCAAACATCTCTTTTAATTTTTCATTACAACAAATGTGGTAAATAATTGTTATAATTACTAGCCATGTTGCTTTAATGCTAATACTGCTAAAAAAGGTGGTACTACAAATAAACATCTAAGTGCTTTATGTTTAAATATTTGATTCTCATATGATATTGAATGTATTCATAAATATTGTGCTGTTTTACTCCACAGTTCTGGCCTTGGGCTTTTCTATAACTTATTCTGACCTGTCTCTGAGTAAACAACAATTGGCACCAATTCTGTTTCCCACATTCTCATCTGGGTTGGTTGGACTATCTTGATCAGCTTCTTTAAGAGTGTATAACTCACTGCTAGGAGTCCCACAAGCAGACCAAGCTACATAACTGTCATGTCCATGCAGAGGGCATAGGCCAGTTTCATGCAGGCTCCCTATCTGTCAGTTTAGAGTCTATGAGTTCCCAGGAGAGCTCTGTTCAGCTCTCTCTGTGGGGTTTACCAGTCATGATCTGGATGCCCCCCTTGCTTATATAATATCTTCTCCTTCTCTTCATCTGGACTGCCAGAGCTTGGACTGTGATCTCTGCATCTTCTTCCATCAGTTATTGGAGGAAGGCTCTATGATGACAATAAGGGCAGTCACCAAACTGATTACAGGAGAAGGCCAGTTCAGGCATTTGCTACACTATTGCTAGAAGTCTTAAGTGGGTCATCTATGTAAGTTCCTAGGAATTTCCATGGCATCTGGTTTCCCCTAATAACCTCCACTATCAAGATTTGTCTTTCTTGCTCTCTCTCTTTCCATACTTTTTCCAACTCGGCCATCTGAATCTCTCTTGTTTTCATCTCTCAAACCCTCCCCAATTACTTCCTTCACTCACCCCTAGCAGGGAAACCATGATATGTTCCTGGAGCATGAGCATGGTTGGATGTCTTGCTTAGCTTTTATGCTGAAGGTGAAGCTTTGTCCTGCCTTAACTTGATAACCATCCTTTGTTCCCTCCCATGGGAGACCTTACAATTCCTAAGGACTAGGTTGGTGGGGGGAAGGGGAGGAACCAGGTGGGGAGAAGTAACAGGAGGAGAAAAGGGGAAATATTGTGATTGGTATGTAAAATAAATTTAAGAAATTAAAAAAGAAAAGTGCATAACTTTTTCATTTCCTCACTTCCATCTCAGTTTACCCAGAATCCACTTTATTCTATAATGGGACTCTGAAAGAGGCAAAGATACTTGAGGAAGATATATTAAGTCTATCAAGACAACTAAATCCCTAGAACTTCCTACATTTAATATTTTGTTGAAATATGAATAGTCATAATTTTGTTTTTATTTAAATAAAACTGTTTTCTTGTAGAAATGTTTATGTCTGGTTGATTTCATTCACCTCCAGTGCTACCATTTCTAGCAATTAAAACTGCTGTTACCCAGAAAGGAAACAAGAAAGAAAGAGAGAGAAGAGAGAGGAGAGAGGAGAGAGAGAGAGAGAGAGAGAGAGAGAGAGAGAGAGAGAGAGAGGAGAGAGAGAGAGAGAGAGAGAGAGAGAGAGAGAGAGAGAGAGAGAGAGAGAGAGAGAGAGCCCAACCTTTAAGGATGTACATACATGAGAAAAGTCAGGAAGCAGCTAAACCAGGTTGCCAAGGAAGTTTTATGTCAAGCCTGTGACCCTCAGCCAATCAGACAAAACAACTTCTGACTCCTAGGCCTAGATTGATCCTGCCTTTAGTTACCAGCCCCACTTCCAATGTCTGACCTCTGCCAGAGACAGTCAACAGGAGATGGGGTCTGTCTCTGTTTCCATTGTTGGAACCAGGTGTGTGATTCTGGCTCCAAGAGTAGAGGCCTGTAAGTGATTTTCCTTTGGTAAGGTTAATTTTTTTTTTACTCAGAAAAACAGAGTTCTTATATTGGGGACCATATTGTGTGCTCTTTATACATTAGGTGGAATTTTATGCATTTGCCTAGGAAACCACATTTCCAACACCTTTTCTCTAGCAAAAAGGTCAAGTTCAGGGCAGTAAATTATAGCTAACTACTGAAGCAAAACGTATGCATGGGAAACGAGAGTCTTTGTTTTTTCAGAGTCAGTTTCTTCTCTATGTTCATTGTAGGAAAGCATGTGGTACCAGCAGCATTATTTTACCAAGTTTTGGTGCCATAATTATGAGAGATCTTAAGATTACTATGGACACTCAGGGAAAAAAAGACTCAGTTTTATTTTGAATATACTACACAACCACAGACAAGAAATTAGGCTACATGTATTTTCTGCTTCCCTCACAAAACATGACCCTTGTGTCTGCTTTTTTGTGCTTCTAACTTAAATCTAGCTAAGTGATGAAGGGCATATAAAGTTCACTCTCAGCCCACAATTCTTCTAGCATTTATTTCCCTGTCAGTGGTATTATGTCAGTAACTATGTGTGGGTGGTAAAGGAGGCCCTGCGAGCACTAACTATTCATTGATTACACAAAAAGCTGTAAAAATAACATAAATGGGCACAGAGGCTGTGAACTAATCCCAGCATTCTAGCTAAAAAACCAAAAAGTTTTCAATGAAGTTGATAGCATGTCTTGACAATACATAAGTTTTGACCAAATTTGTCAAAATCTTAAAATAAACAGTGCTTTAAGAGAGTTAATGGTACATAATGCCTAATCTTTGAATAGGCTTTAATCTGTTAAAGCATCCAAATCAAAAGACTAAAATGGTGAGAATATCAAGAAGGGGTGTACAAGCCCTTTTGTCTGAATGCTCTTTACAGAAGTATTTGTAAGCACCTAGGAAATGTGTTCTTTGAAGAATTGATTGTTTAAATTACTGGATGCATAAATATGGTATGAGGTGATTATAAGTAGAAACTTTTGAAAACTGATATAGTACATCCATCCACTGGAGAATATGGAATCCTTTCTAACTAGGCTTTTCCCTAGTGTTCTCCCAATCTCCCTGGTAATATTGTGATCTGACTCTTCTATACAAAACTCTAGGAGCAGAAAATAATATGTGAAATTGCCTTCTGAAAGAGGTTGAAGATGGATAAATCAGGGCTGTTTGATTGTAATAAAACTCTTAAAGGGAAAGAAAACTTAATTATATGTTCTTATTGGGTTGTTATTCTTCATTCATCCATATTTTCAAAAAATAGAACAATATTAAATGTATACTTATCATGTTACTCCTTTGGCTAGAATAATTTTTAAAAGCATGATAGTTCCCCCAGAAGATTTACTTACACTACTTGACTCTCATATAATAACTGGCAGAAGTGATGAGAAAAAAATTATAGCATGAATTTATTAACAGTGTATTTTAGAGCACCTAGAAAAAGATAATATTCATGTCTTACAAAAATTTCAGGCAATGTTGTTTAGGAAACATCCACCTTTTAATTAAACCATCTATAAGTTACTATTTTACATAATCTTTCTTATCTCAGAAAGACCACTGTGTACAAACAGAACACATTTATTAGTCTTATAAGTCTAAGTAGAATATTCTACAACCACTTTACCTGCTTGTAATATATTTTATTTCAGTTTTTAGAGTGAAGTCAACTTCTAATAAAAATACTACATTTTTTAACTTTCATTTTTCACTTTTTAAAACTTGGTGCTAGGCATTCCACCCAAGTCCTTCTGTATACCAGTCAATCACTCCACTTCTGAACAATGTCTTCAGTTTTTCATTTCTTCATTGTACAGTATTGTTTCTCTGTGCATAAATGCTCTAAGCACTATGTTCATATAATCTTAGAAATCCTCTTACCTGCTTTTTAAATCAATCTTGTAAAAGATTTTAAAGTAGAATTTACATTGTACCTCTCAAATAAAGGAGGTCTTAAAAGTCTAAATAATGTTGGTTCTGAGTATATATAATATGAAAGATCAATTCTACTTAAATAAAAAAGTATTATTATTATGAAATATGTTGTGATTTGGTGTACCATTAGGACAGGGAAAGTATTTTAGATTTTATAATGTATGTTTAGGAATAATTTTATACTACACATGTACTGATTACACTAGCTTTCAGAAACTATGACTAATTTAATATATTCCTAGAAAGATGTGATTTTCCCCTGCATAGCTTAAAGCCAAAAAGCCATCATGTCACACATATATACATCAATTGCAAAACATAAGATAGCTTAATTTACATTCATTTGTAAATAGAATAGATCACTATAATTTTATATAAGGCATCTGAAAAGCCAGCACTTAGGAAACTGAGGCAAAAAGAATTTGACAAGTTCAAACTGGCTTGAGAAACATAATCAGTGTGAAATATAAAAATAAATTTCAAGAATTTGTAGTGGTAGTAAGAAGTTTCTGGCCTGAACGTTTGGGCCTAAGCCCAAGATTGAGAGCCACTCCCAGCCCTACTGCCGCTTTGCCCCAAAGAAACACAAAAGCTTATATTTATTTTATGATGATCAGGCAAGGGCCCAGGCATATTGCTAGCTAGCTCTTGCTCTTAAACTAATCCATCTTATTTAGCCTTTTCTTAAACTAACCCATCTTATTTAGCCATGTGGCTTGGTACCTTTTCTTAGAGCAGCATTTCAGCTCTTTTCTTCTGCTTCTGCTGATGCCTCATCCTTCTCTGTAGCATCTCTGCTCTGTTCTTCCTGTTCACATTGTTTTCTTAATATATGGTAGACCCACCCACACTTCCCGTCTGCCACTGGTTTGGCGAATCACCATTTTATTAAACCAGATAATTATTTACAATGGAATATAGCACAATCCCACTATAAAGACAAACTGGAATTACAGTTAATTCCAGATGCCTGCTAAATACTGTGTCAATTAATGGAAAACATATTGGATAGTATGTTGTGAACAGGGGAGTAAATCATGGAAATATAGTGTTAGGAGAAATATTTCAAGGTTAAATAATATATAAACAGAATAAATGTAGCATATAAACACTAGTTATACATCTCAGAATAACTAAAGTAAAGCATCAGATATTTGTCTGAGAGTAAACTTTAATATGGTTTGATATAATCAACTCGATATCCAAGGACTTATTATAAGACATTTCTTTAATATGGTGGTTTGATTGTTCTGTAAATTACAAAAGTTGTATGCTGTTAGCACACTTATTCATGGGCTTTACACACATGGATATTTTTGTTTCAAGTATACAAATATAACTAACTATTCATGTGACAGATCAAAAAATACCTATGTTAGTTGCTTTTCTGGTGGATGTAACCAAATACCTGAGAAGAAACAACTTCAAGGAAGACATTATTCAGATTTTAAATTTTAAAATTTCCTCCCTGACAAATACCTTGGTTTAGTTCTTTTATCCTTTCTAAAAAATGTGTAACATACTAATGTAATAAACATGCATATTCATTAATATCAATATTTAGAGAGAGATCACCTTTTTAGGAAGTAAATAAAGATAAAAGTTATCCAATGGCTTAAGGTTATGGAGAAATCAGATCATAGCATACTCTGAAGAGTTTTTCTCAAGAGGAACCATAAGTTAGTTACTAACAAGCCTGCCAAAAGACACCTAACCAGAGGGTCCATTGGATTGGATGTAAATACTTTTCTCTTTTGTAGATATGGTAACCAACTTTCAGTTTCACGTTGAAAGATAATAAAACTATTTGTGTATTTTGACCTGAAAAATAAAATAACACACCATTTTGCCTACAGGGTCACTAAAAGGAGTTAATAATTTGCAGTACTTGGAAACTGAAAGTCTTTTATTTTCTTTATCACCATCTAAAATATATGATGTTTTTAAAAATAAAATTTAATCTGAATTTCTTTGCAAACAGTGAACTTAGTATTTATAAAATAAATTATATATTTTTAATTAATTTAGCTTCTGCCCATATAGGCTAGGAGAACTCAATGTTATCAGGTTCATAGTAGCTTTTTATGGAATTTATATCTCTAGGTGACATAATGAACACTTTACTCACTTATCCATAGATAGTGTTAATGCTTTACGAGAAGAAATATGCAAGGAACAAAAAATAAAGACTATTACAAAATTTAATATATAAAAGTGGCAAAATTATAACTATAATATCCTATCACTGAGGATACTACTTTTATTTTTTTGACTGAATATGGTTTTATAGATTTGAGAAAAAGAAGTATTAGGTTTATGTGTCAGTTATATAACTTTATCAATACGTTCTCTGGTTCCTCTAATTTTCAGTTTAGGGACTACTTTCAGGAAGGACACATTAGACTAAAAGATAATTACTAACTAAACTTATTTGAATCCTCTCATTTTGAAAACAACTGAAAACATTTTGTTGCTCTCTGAAATTAGATTGACAGTGAACTTGAGGAAGACTGCCCTTTTCATGATCAGAGAGTAGAAGTATGTCTGACTGCCTGGCCTTCTACAACATTCTCAGGGACTCAATCTATCCTTGGCTAAGGGCTTCTGCTACTTTATATCAAATTATTTGCTGAGTTCCATGTTATGAATTCTGACAGGATGTAATGCTTGAGGAAGTAGGCATCTGCACAAATATGAATGGAAGATGAGAATTAAGCCCAAAGGTCTGATGCTAACCAAAATAAATTATAAAAAATGAAATATTTATGTATATTTGTTGAAAATGTGAACATATTGCTAAACCATGTAGTCTGTATGTTATCAGCTCAGCATTTGAAATGCCTAGTATTGTTTCTTCTAACATAGGTTTGTTTTGAATTTGTGTCAACACAAATGTAGACTGAAGTTATCTCTTTAAAATAAAGATACAGAAATTTAAATAGAAAGTACAATGTAACTGGTTTTTATATTTTGAATATTTAAGATTTATATTAACAGCTGCAATAACAATGTAGTTTTGTGTTTATTCATAGTGTCATTTGAAGACAAAATAATGTTGTCAATTTCTGTTTAGTATTAAGTAACTTATTTTTTTTTTTTTGGCTACATATCTGTTTGGATTCTTAAATGTTGGAAAATTCCCCAATGTACATGTCACTGAAAGTTTTGTGTGGTAATAAGGGTTTTAACAGAATACAAAATGAACAATTGGTGCTAAATAAGGCTGAATGGAGCTTAGCAATTTCCCATTACATTAGATTCCAGGCTAGGTCAGGGAACATTGAAAATAAAACCTAATTATTCTCAATTGAAATTTCAGTATTACCCTTATATTCTGACCTACTTTGGAAGCTCTTTAAGTTTCTGCTGCAGTGAGTAGCAGGTGGCAGAAACTGTTTTTGAATACATTCAGTTGCAGAGTACTGCACCCCAGTGATGACAAGAAAAGCAATGTGCTACAGGATATATGAAATTATGAGTGGAGGGAATTTGTAATTGGATAAATCTCTCTTTACCAGTTGAATTAAAGGTATTTTGTCATACTCAATATGACATTTAAAATACAAATACATGGGTCAATTAGCCTAGGAATTTAGTTGTATACTTCATTACTTTCACAATTTAATTTAAGTATATCTTCAAAGCATGGGAACTTTTTTGTATAAAGATTTGTTTTTTTTCTTTAGCTCAAAGAATATGAATATTACATATGGGATATATGTAATATTACACATCAATTAATTACCTCAACTAACAAAAAATAAACACTATTTTTTTCAGGTGTCTCTTCAGCATTTACTGAGATTTCTCAGTGTTTGTTGTTGCTGTTGTTTAACCAAATAAATCCAAATTCAAGGCATTCTTACCTTGTTCTAAGTAAATATGCATTAAACTGGGAATATCTGCAAATTCTGGTCATGAATATTACAACTAAATTGAATGTGTATATTTATAACTGTATCTAGTTTTTTTTTTAAATTTTCTGGGCATTTTCTATTTATTGTAGTAAAACAAAAGTCAAGTATGCCTCCCATTAATTTTGAATCTTGTGATTGTCCAAAGCTATAAAATAATCAGTTTTTTCTCTGTTCACAGATTATTTAATTAGCTTTTTGTGCATGAGTGAGTGTGTGTGTGTGTGTTTTGTATGCATGTGTATGTGTGTATGCATTTGTTTGCACACAAGAGTTTGCATGTTTCCTTAAATTAGTACATGCAAAGAACAATGATCCCTAAAATAACTATGGATGGTAAATGTTTGAGAATAATTTACAGTTTTATATAATGGCCTCGGAACTTCCTGGTGCTGATCTCATGCTCCTACAGTCATCTGTATTGAACTGACACTGTAAGTACAAATTTTGAAGCCTTTCTTAAGACTTTATTTCCTAGAAATCTCTTTACCACTGGACCTTGAGTGGGGATATACAGGGATAGAAAGTGTGACTTCTTTGTTCATAATAATAAAATAAAAATAAAAAACAATGAAAGCAGTCTTAAGAGATAAATTCATAGCACTAGATGCCTATATGAAAAGCCTAGAGAAATCCCACACTAGAGAACTAACAACACAGCTGAAAGCCTTAGAACAATTAGAAGCAAACACACCTAGAAGGAGTAGACAGCAGGAAATGATCAAACTTAGAGCTGAAATCAATACAATTGATACAAAACGAACAATACAAAGAATCAATGAATCAAAGAGTTGGTTCTTTGAGAAAGTCAACAAGATAGAAAAACTTTAACATTTAAAGCGTCCTCTAATTGGTGACACTCAGTTAAAGATCCCTACTATAATCTGTAACCTATCTGCATGACACCTGGTTTAAAATTGTCCCTGCTTGATAAGAATGTCAGTTTAGTTAGTCATTCATTCATTTCTGCATTTTTTTTTTATACACTCACCAAAACTTTTTTTTTTCTAGTCTCTGGAAAAACAAAGACAAGGAAAAGAAAAAACAACAACAACAACAACAAAACAAACAATCAAAAAAAAAAAAAAACCCAGAAAAACCTAGAACTACAAAAAGCAAAAGTAATGTCTATCCTGTATTGAGATTGAACTTGGAAACATTGATGCAGATGACATCAACCACAGTATAATTTGTATTAAAGCTGTACGAATTTTAAATGTGGTAAATTTTATCAGAAGAATGAAGAATTGTGTTTTGAAGGGAGAAAAAAATCTTAGTATGTTATGTTAGCATTCATTTATATTATCTCAGGCCCAAAGGTAAGTTATCTTCCATGTTGATGAGG
Source organism: Sigmodon hispidus (assembly GCA_004025045.1). Taxonomy (NCBI): domain Eukaryota; kingdom Metazoa; phylum Chordata; class Mammalia; order Rodentia; family Cricetidae; genus Sigmodon; species Sigmodon hispidus. Next base: position 46,398 of record PVIH01008863.1, on the reverse strand, counting down.
CAATTGTGCTGAGAGATAAAAAAAAAATGAACAGTGTTTCAGGGAAGTTCCATTTCAGCTGAGGATAGAGCAGGCATCCAGTCTGTACTCAGTATAGCTTTTCCAAACCATCTTATCTATTCAAAGCACATTGACCCTTGTTTTCTGAACTATCTTGTAAAATTTTCCAGGTCATCCACAATACAATGAGGCCAGTAATTCTTTTATCCTGCCCATCTTTACTACCTGGCATGAAAGACTAGTTTACCTAATAACTTCGAATTAGCACAGGCCTTTTTTACTATGTCCAGGAAAATATTCCTATTTTAGTTTCTCAGAAGCCCTTGCTTAAAATATTGTATTTTTTCTGAATTTGCTCACAACTTAATACCTTATAATTTATTACCTACCCTGCCATGAAGGTTGATATTTTAGGTTAGTCTTTTCATAATTTGAGCCATGCACTCAGAAAAGTCTAATGCAACAGGATGTATTCAAGATTTATCTTTTGTTTTCTGATAGGAAATTCTGTTTCCTGAATCTAGCCCTAACTTGATCAGATGGTTACCAATACTAGAACATGATAATTAACATTTTTATACTTCTGCTAGACACATACATTCTGGAATCCTGAGTTTTTATTACTATTTATTTGTTTCTTTGTTGCTTATTTTTATATATGCTACATCCTGACCAACCAAACCTTCCCATCTCTCCACTTCTCCCCATCGCCCTCTCACCTGACCTCTTCCCCAGATTCATTCCTTTCCTATTTCCCTTCAGAAAACAGCAGCCTTCCAGGAATATCAACTAAACACAACAAGTTACAAACAGACTAGATACATACCTTCATATCAAGTCTTGACAAAGCATCCTACTAGGAATAAATGCATCCCAAGAGCAGACAAGAGAATCAGAGACACACCTCCACTTCCACTGTTAGCAATCCCACAGTAATAGAATCTACTTAATCATAATATGCATGCAGAAAACCTAGCTCAGATTCATGAAGGCTCTGTGATTGTCCAGTTGCTGTGAGCCCTTGAACATTGCATAGTTAAATCTGTGGACCATGTTCTTGTGGTATCATTGGCCCCTCTGGCTCTTACAGTCTTTCCTCCCGTCTTTAGTGGAGTTGCCTGACCTCTGCTGTGGGTCTCTGCATATTATCCCACCACCACATGTTGGATGAAGCTTCTATGATCATAATGATTAGAAATCATTGATTGATTTTTTTTATAGTTCTGTTTGGGTCTATCATAGCTCTCAGTGTGGTGAAATGTTCTCTATATGCTAAAAATAAAATACTGTTTTGGCCTATGTAGAGCACCATAGAAGTAAATAGAAATTCAGATGACAGACAGGTCAAAAGAGGGTAGAGATAGTCAGTCTCTAGCCAACCCCCAAGAAAAACAGACATGGAAGAAATACAGGTGAGCCACGGGCTGGGACACGTGGTGGGTAGATTAGTAGATTACAAAAAAAATGGGTTAAATTAAGATAAAAGAGCTAGCTAATAATGTGCTTGAGACATGGGCCAAACAATATAAAGATAATATAAGTGTCTGATCCATTTCTTTGGGGGATAAAAGCCGCTGTGGGCCAGGTACAAACCTCGGGCCCAAATGGGCTCAGCAAAACCTCTTACAACATCTCAGGGCTATCTACTCTATTGTTTCTGACCTTTCAGGTAGTGTCAGGTGTAGGCTCCCTCTCCTGGTACTGATCTCAAGTTGAACTAGAAAATCTTGAAACTAGACATCAGCAAACCAAATAACCCAATTAAAATGGGGTACAGATCTAAACAGTAGATTCTCAGCAGATAAATTCTCACAAAAGACTGAAAAAATGATTAAAGAAATATTCAATATCCTTAGCCATCAAGAAATGCAAATCAAAACTACTTTGAATTTTATTTTACACTAGTTAGAATAGATGATGTCAGTATCCCCCCCAAACAAGTGACAGCTCATGCTGGCAAGAATGTGGAGCAAGGGAACACTCATGCATTACTGATAAGAGTGGAAACTTGTAGATTCACTTTGTAAGTCAATATTCCTCAGAAAATTAGGAATCAATCTTACTCAAGATCCAGCTACACCACTCCTGGAAATATACCAAAAGCATATCCTATCTTACCATAAGAACACATGATTAAGTATGTTAGTAGTAGCTTTATTTATAATAGCCAGAAACTAGAAATAACCAAAATGTTTCTTTTTCAAAGAATGAAAAAAGAAAACAAGGTACATATACAAAATGAAGTATTATTTAACTGTTTAAGAAAATTACATTCTTAAATTTGAAGACAAATAGATGAAACTAGAAAAAAAACATTTCTTCTGTGTGAGGTAATCCAGACTCAGAAAGACAAATATTGTATGTACTCACTTATATGTGGTTAGTTATTAGCTATTAAGTATAACTATGCTATCTATATCCAATGACCCTAGGATGCTAGGCTAAATAACAAGGAGAGTTTAAGGGAAGAGACATGAATCATCCTGGGAAAGGGAAATAGAATAAATTTTTGCAGGTGGACTAGGGGAATGTAGGAGGGGAAAATGATCTTCATTCCATGTACATTGGTAAGACAGAGATAACATGAACTTTTTTTGACTGATGTTGAAGAGACAGAGTTTATCCTGTGGAAGTAGAGAAATATTATTCCTCCATATATTTTATAAAGTGTTTTTTATTTCATCTTATTTAATGTTTAAGAAAATATTAATCCACAACTTTTCTTAAAATTATTAGAAGATTGTCCTAAATGCAGAAAAAGCAAAGATTTTGTGCCAAAACTGATAACCTGACTTGTATCCCAGAAGCCCACTCAAAAAAGAGATGGTTGATTCCTACAACTTGTCCTGTGACTTCCACATATGTCCCTAGTGTGGTCTTATGCATAACACAAATACACATGCTCACACTAAATAAATAAATACTTATAAACAATCATAATAACAACAAAAATATATTGGAGAATCATTTCAGGGCAACTGAGTCTGAAAAAATCTTGGGATAGAAACTATTGCTTTTAGAGAAAAAATAGCAGTGGGGCCCAGCTTAAGTGACCAGACTCCAAAGCACCATGAAGTCTAACAAGTAGACAGAAACTGATAATGTATCATCAGTGGTGATTGAAACACTGTCAATTTCTTGTGGATTTTAACATAAAGCCCTGAAAAGAAGGGGCAGAAATTGTTTAATCTGTGAGATTGGAGAGTGGTTGGGCAGTGCAATGTTAGTGGGTAATAAAAATTTGTTGCTAAATTTGCCGAAACTTATGACATACCATGCATACGCTTATGAAAATTTAAAGCAAACAATACTAATTAATCTAGGCCTTATCTGGGAAGGACAAGGACCATCTCAGCCTGAGGACATGGATGATCATTTCTAATAAATAACCCAAGTTCACTATGTTAGAAAAAAGGAAAAGGGAAAAAAATCTGATAAGTATATATTTCAATTGCTTATCTCATACAGAAATGCATTATTCAAAATAGTAAAAGTTAAATTTCAAAAGATTAAATCTGCCATTTAATAGTAAGCAACTATAGAATAATTTGCATTACAAAATCACAGAATTAAACTTGAATTGATTATGAAGTATGCCAAGTGAGTCTGGTGGTTAAGGATTACACTGAAGACTAAATCCTATTTTACTAAAGTTTGTAATATGAAACCTTTTACTACTATTTTTATTTTATTTTTATTGTTTTTGAATATCAATATCAAACTTTATATAAAAAAGGAAAATATTCAGGATAGCTAAAAAATATAGTAATAAAGCTTCTCTTTTCTCTAAAATAAATGAAACATAAAAAATAAAATCTAAAGTTTCTCAAGCTAGGTTAGGCTCAGATACAGATAAAGAAAGCACAGTGAATCACAGCTAATGCCCATGGATGCACTATGGCCACCACAATTTTTTGCTAAGCAGTCCTTCTACAGTCAAACCAAAAGTTGTTTTTTTGTTTTGTTTGGTTTTGTTGTGGTTTGGTTTGTTTTTAGGCTTTCTTTTTTTTTTTTTTTTTTTGGTTTGTGTGTGTGTGTGTGTGTGTGTGTGTTAAATTACTTCATTCACCCATCATCTTTCAATGAAAGAAGAATGCTTTTGCTTAAAGTCCACTAATGAGTGAGTGCATTGCCTACTTATCCCTCTGGGTTTGTGAGACCTTGTTTAGAAGGATATTCTCCAAATCCATCCATTTGCCTGTGAATTCTAGGATTTTTTTTTCTTACTGCTGAGTAGTACTCCATTGTGTAGATGTACCACAGTTTGTTAATCCATTTCTCAGTTGAGGGGCATCTAGATTGTCTCCAGGTTCTTGCTATTATGAATAATCCTGCTATGAGCATAGTTGAGCTAATGCTTTTGGGGTGTGAATGTGCGTCTTTAGGGTATATGCCTAAGAGTGGTATTGCTGTATCTTTGTAGAGATTGATTCCCAGTTTTCTGAGAAACGATCATACTGCATTCCGGAGTGCCTGAACAAGTTTACACTCCTACCAACAATGGAGGAGTGCTCCCCTTGCTCTGTGTCCTCTCTATCATAGGAAGTTGTCTGTGTTTTTAATCTTAGCCATTCTGACAGGGGTAAGGTGGTTTCTCAAAATTGTTTTGATTTGCAATTCTCTGATGGCTAGAGATGTTGAGCATTTTTCTTGTGCCTTTCAGCCATTTTTATTTCTTCTGCTCAGAATTCCCTTTTTAGTTCTGACCCCCATTTTTAATTGGGTTATTAAGGGTTTTGTGTCCTAGTTTCTTGAGTTCCCTATATATTTTAGAGTTTAGTCCTCTGTCATTTGTAGAGTTGGTAAAAATATTTTCCCATTCTGTAGGCTGTTTTTTGTCTTATTGACTGTGTCCTTGGCCTTACAGAAGCCTCTCAGTTTCAGGTGGTCCCACACATTGATTGTTGTTCTTAGTGTCTGTTGCTACAAGTGTTATATTTTAAAAGTAGTCACCAGTGCCAATGCATTGGAAGGTATTTCCCACTTTCTTTTCTATCAAGTTCAGTGTAGCTGAGTTTAGGTTGAGGTCTTTGATCCACTTGGATTTGAGTTTTGTGCAGGGTGACCTTCTTGGATCTATTTACATTTTTCTACACATATACCAACCAGCTATGCGAACACCATTTATTAAAGATACTATCTTTTTTCCATTGAACATTTTGGGCCTCTTTGTGTTCAGGTGTTCATAGGTTTTTGGATTAATATTGGGATCTTCAATTCGATTCCATTGATACACAAGTCTGTTTTTATGCCAGTACGAGGCTGCTTTTATTACTGTAGCTCTATAGTATAACTTGAAGTTGGGGACGCTTCCTCCTGAGGTTCTTTTGTTGAGCAAAATTATTTTGGCACTCTTGGCTTTCCAGTTATTCCAAATGAAAATGAGTATTGTTCTTTCAAGGTCTGTAAAAAAATGCATTGGGATTTTGATGGACAGTGCATTGAATCTGTAGAGTGCCTTTGGTAGAATTGCCATTTTTACTATGTTGATCCTACCAATCCAGGAACATGGAAGATCTTTCCATTTTCTGATATCCTCTTCAATTTCTTCAGTGAGTTAAAGTTTTTGTCAACCAGATCTTTTACTTCTTTGGTTATAGTTACTGCAAGGTATTTAATGCTATTTGTAGCAATTTTAAAGGGTGATGTTACCCTTACTTCGTTTTTAGCCCTTTTATCATTAGCGTATAGAAGGGCTACTGATTTCTTTGAATTAGTCTTGTATCCTGCTACACTGCTGAAGGTGTTTATCAGCTGTTGAAGTTTCATAGTAGAATTGTGTGGATGACCTATGTATACAATCGTAACAATAGAGATTGTTTCACTTCTTCTTTTCCAATTTGTATCTCCTTAATCTCCTTTTGCTCTCTTATTGCTTTAGCTAAAACTTTGAGAACTATATTGAATAGATAAGGGGAGAGAGGACATGCTTGTCTAGTTCTTGATTTTAGTGGGATTGCTTTGAGTTTTTCTCCATTAAGTTTGATGTTAGATGACAGCTTCTTGTAAATCACCTTTATTATATTTAGGTAATTTCTCTGTATTCCTGATCTCTGCAGGACTGTTATCATAAAGGAGTGTTTGATTTAGGCAAAAGCTTTTTCTGTATCCATGGATATGATCATTGCTGTTCATAGTGGCATTATTCATAGTAACAAGAACCTGGAAACAACCTTGATGCCCCTCAACTGAAGAATGGATTAACAAACTGTGACTGGAAGGGGTGGGAGAGGAAGGGAGCTTGAACAAGGATATACATGGATAAATATATGACTTTACTCATAATAATAAAAAAGAAAAAAGTTTGTCAGTGAGGTTTACAAAGGAATACCTGATATGAATTATGCTGTTCTTTTCTATATGATCTGATTTTTTTTAACAAAAATGAGAGCCATGCACTACCTGACATCTTGAAGCATATTGAATAAATATGACTCATAAAATTAAAAAAAAAAACTGTGGTACACTTACACGATGAAGTACTACTCAGCTGTTAGAAAAAAATGATATCCTAAAGTTTGCAGGCAAATGGATGTATTTGGAGAATTTCCTCCTGAACGAGGTATCACAAACACAGAAAGGTAAGCAGAGGATATACTCACTCATTAGTGCACTCTGACAATAAAGCAAAAAGCAAAGCATGTCCAAGCTGCAAACCACAACCACTGAACAGCTTGGGATCTGAAACACCTTGGACAGGCACCTTGGAGCCCATTCCTTCCAGAGGAACACCTTACCCAATCTTTATGTTGGGGTGAAGAAACCAGATCAGCCTGGAGTGGATGCTTAGCTAAGCCACCATGGGAACTCCTGCCCATGTTGGGGATGAGATAAAGTGATGAGGAAAAGAGTGAGTGGCTGGGAGTGGCAGAAGAGTCTGAACAAGGGGATACATGGATAAAAAAAATATGACTTTATTCATAATAAAAAGGTTAAAAAGAAAAAAAATATTGAAACTAAAAATAAATAAATAAATAAATAAATACATTGAATCTAAGCTGATTTTTACTAGGACATTATCTGGAAGAACAAAATGTCAGAATTATGAACTCCAATTTAAAGTCATATTCTTATGAAGAAAAATGTAACAATCATGTTTAAAGTTAAAGTATCATAGCATCATGTCATATACCAGAAATAAATTTAAACTCATAGTGATGGATGGATAGTACATCTGACATAAAACTGGCTCAGTAAACTGAGGCTTTAGATGTTCACATATATGACAATGGGCCATGGTACCTCCCTCTAAGACTATGGGAACATATAGACAAAGTTCTCACATTTACATGGATTTACATCTTAGTAACTAATTTGTATAGTTATTCTAGGGGTTAGGCATTTAAATATGAGTGTTTACCTTATCCTAGTACACAGCAGTTAAGATGCTCTGATGATTGGAAAACCTGGGAGAGTTAATATCAATTTTCATCTATATTGTTATGGGACAGTTTTGATTTTCTACAGAATATTCATTTAAGGTGTTTTTCATAGAAAGCATTTCAGACTACCCATTTAGAAATAGATTTGGATTTGAGTCTTTCAACATCTTTTGCAGAATATTCCAAATATTCTCCAAAATATATTAAATAAATTCCTTTCAAATCATGAATTCAATTATAAAGGAAAATGACCAACTGAAGTTTGACATAACTGCTGTTTTTTATGGCAGCCAGAATTTTTTTGTTGTTATTATGTTCTTTTCTATAAAACAATGTCATTAACTTCCTGACTCTCCAAACAGAAGAATTTTTAAACTCAAGTCTGTTATTTTAAAAAAAGCCATTATTTTCAAACAAAACTACTAGGAACTAGATTAAGACAGTATATGAGAGGGGAAGAATGTACCTCTGAAATCAGAGCCCTATAAGACAAATTATCAGACCCAAGTTCAGAACATGCTGTGTTGCTAAAAATTATTTCCCAAGGAGTCTCAAGTATTCTTAGAATACAAAGATTTTTGTTGTTGGTGGTGTAATTTCTATTCTTTGCTTTAGAAAATGACAGATAGTTTTCTAGATTCAAAGTGTTAATTCCCTATTAAAATGTTCTTTGTGCAATCAAAAAAATGTAAGTATTCTCTGAATTTCTCTATAAGGACATAATTATGTTTTCAGTTAAGCAATCCTAATATTCAGTTTGCAAGATCATCTTACTAAATGCACCATTTCATCTCCAACATAATATTTAAGCCTTTTTTTATTGTTTCCTGTCACATAAATGCTCTCTTCATTATTTACAATATAGATGCATAAAAAGTATTTTTAGTCGTCGAAAAGTACTTTTCTTATTGCAAATATATTTTGTGTGTTTCATATTTGACTTTGGCAAGATTACTGTATAAATGAAAGCAACTTCTAAAACTCATATAGTGAATAATATTTTATATATATTTCAATAACACTGAGTTTCAAATGCTATAATTTTAATTCTATGAGCAACAATCAAAAATAATGTTAGATGAAAAAAATAGGTGTTGAAAATCACGGTTGTGATGTGTAAATCTTTTTTCAATTCATCTTCAGTGAATTTGTCACCTAATCTTTTCTAATACTCTCAGCAAGGACTATGTGAAAGGTCTTCAGAGGCAATTGCTGCTGGATTAAAGTAATAAAGAGGAGATGAATACTTGCATTTTAAAATATGCAGTGCTATTAAAAACAACCTGGGACAGATGGTTATCATTTTTTTCTAGGAACTTAAACTTTTGTTTCTCTCATGAGCTTTTAATTTAGTTTAGTTTTTCTTGTTGTTGTCAGTGAGTTTTTGTTTTATTGTTTAATTTGGAATGATTCTTTGACTAGTTATTAAACAACATGCTTCAATTATTTAAATATTTTTGAAGGTACAATTTTCTTGCATAAAGCAACTATCTGATTAAAATTTATTCAAAATAAAAAGCATAGTTGTAAGTATTACACAAGGATAATCACACTAAAAAGTTATTATTCCTAATAGCATTTTCAAAGAACTTCAAATGTCACCATAAACTATGACTACAAGTGTATTGTATGCATAAAAATACCAGATCCCTATGAAGGATACATAGTAATATCTTCCCTTTTCTTATTGTGTGTAATATATATTGAAGATTGCAAATATACCACAAATATAAGTCAAATAGTGAAATAACTCCTATCAGAGTGACAATCTCATTACTCATCTCCATTCTGCAGGCAATAAGCATTTGCACTAAACAGGAGTAAATAACAGAAGACTTCCATGGATCACAGTGCAACCACAGTGTGAAATTAGTGAAGTTCCTATATTCTTTCAATTCTGTCACATCTCATCTCTTTATCTACCATCCATTTGAATAATTGTCTACTTAATGTCTGTACCTCATCTGTCACTAGTTTGCCTATTTGTACTTATATATGTCTATCATCCCTCTGAAGTATCAACTTTTGCCATTTACTTACCTGTCAAACACAGTCATAGTATCAATTTAAACTGAATATGGAATGAAACCATACAACACACCTTAATTTCCATTTATGTATATGTTCCATCATATTAGTTAAATTCTAAAAAGTGTTTTCCTAAAGCATTTTGCTTATATTTTCTCATATAGCTATTGTAACATACACTGTTTACTTATGCAATTAATATTTTTCTACTTTAAGAAGTTCTTTAATAGTTCTTAACATCTCCTTATATGTAATATTGAGAGAAATTTAGTCAATTTCAAACTCCCCAGGAAAATTCTCAGGATCTTAAGACAGTAAATGATTCCATGCATCTCTTTTAAAGAGTTTTCAGGATGAAAAGTGAAAAAAAATACATAAATAAAAATGATCCAGGGTGTGCTTCCATAAGCTGGCTCTAGTTATATGAATCTTTACTAATTGCTTCTACATTGCTGTGCTCAAATGCCTGACAAAAACAAACTCTGGAGATATTTTTTCTGGCCTATCAGAATGGCTGAGATTAAAAACATAGATGATATCCTAAAATTTACTGGCAAATAGATGGATATGGAGATTATTCTCCTGAACGAGGTATCTCAAACCCAGAAAGATAAGCAGGGGATGTACTCACTCATTAGTGGACTTTAAACATAAAGCACGGCATACCCTAGCTACAAACCACTACCACTGAACAGCTTGGGGTCTGAGGCATCTTAGACCAGCACCTTGGAGCCCATTCCCTCCAGAGGAACACCTGACCCAGTCTTGATGTTGAGGTGAGGAAAGCGGATTTGTCTGGAGTAGATGCTGAATGAAGCTACCTTTGGACCTTAGGACACCCTGCCCTTGCTGGGGAGGAGATAAGGAGATGGGGAGAAAAGAGTGTGACTGGGAAGGGTGGGAGGAGGAAGGAGGTTTGAACGAAGGGATACATGGATAAAAAAATGAGACCTTATTCATAACAAATAAAAACAATGAAAAAATGAAAGTCTGGATAAATAGAGAAAGTAGAGGAATTTTTTTTTCTTTTTCTCTACTGAATGTTTCAGATATATACATCACTTCCAAGCACTGTGTACTATTCTATAAACTCCATTATTCTTCAGAGATACCCTGTAGAACATGGAAAATGCTACTCTCTTTTCATGTTAAAAATTACTAAAGAAGATAAGAAAAAGTAACTTTTCTTATCCATCATTTATGTGACATAACGGATGTCTGGACATGGGAACACAGACTTAAGAAAGATTGTAGATAATCTCCCCCATATCTTGTCTCCTGTTACATTGCATTCTAATTTATTAGTTTAGTGTTGCTAGAGATCAGACCACAGACCTTGAAACTAGCGCTTTTTATATACAAAAATTGAATTCCAGTGACTAGACATATCTCTAACCCACAGTATATCCATATATACACATTAAGAAAATAGTTATCATGTTAGTTGAAGTGTTATTAAACCATTTTCAAGATAATTTTTTTAGAATTTCTCTTTTGTGAACACATTAAACATGTTAAGGAAACATAAATAAAAATAATAAAGGAAGTATCTTCTGTAATGTTTAATACTTACATAAAATATTAGGCTTTTTTGTTCATAACTAGGAATGACTATAGGTGAACTCACATTATGATAACTTATATTAACAAACTTGGTAAACATTAATCATGAAATACTTTATTTTTATTTTTATTTTGTATTTATCAAGAAAAACAGTAAATTGAATTTAAAATGCTGATAAGTTAACAATAACTATAAAGAAAATGAAAATCATAAGCATGACTTATCAAGGGTGATAATGCAAATAATTTGAGGCAAAGAATAATAACTTAGCTCCGTTTGGCTTCTGCAGATGACCTGAGCTCAATTTCCAGAAACCATACCTGTTAGCTCACACATGTCTATACTTCCAGCCCCAGAATTCTGCCACACATTTCTGTCCCTTACCAGTATCTGATTTACAGACATATACTCACATACCTGCACATACATAAAATCTTAAAAAATCTGTATCTTTAAAATCTTTAGTTCTCCAACTTTTCTCTTCTATTGGTAAAGATTTTTCTTAGATTGTAAAAGCATTATTGCATCATGCTACATTTTGGTGCTCCTCCTGGAGCTTCAAAAATAAAATGTTATAGTAGAGAAAGTTAATCAAGATAAACAGAAATTTTGTCACAGAACTTGTCTGGGTTTATAATTTATAACTGTAAAAGATCGTGTCTGCTTGTGACTAGAAGAAATTGGTGGAGATATCATAACTGAATACTCTATACAAATGTCAAGGTTTACAAACAAACATTTCTCTTTACAAATACAAAGATTAATTTAATTTCATACCAGATAGAGTAAATATTCTCTATTTATACATATATTTTGTTTGTATAAATGCTTTTTTCTTGTCTTTGTAAAGACAAATTGTGCATCACATTTGCATTCATGTTAGAGTCTACCAAGTCTACATAAATAAATAAAATCATTACACTATTTTTAAAAATGTTTAACCAAAGTACATTTTTATGTTGTTTATATTAAAACTAAGTATTTCTATTTTAGTGTAGTATATTCATTTTAGAGAATTGGTTTTCAAGATGTAGTCATTGCCAATTTTTTTTTTTTATATCATAGAATGGAGGATACTGTGCCAATCATAGTCTAACGAATTATTTTCTTTTTTGAAGATAGCTGAGTTCAAATTTTTAAGTATGTCTTGTTACTTTTATGCTCACAGTACCATTCAAAGTCTATATGAGAAAGATTTCTCAGTTAACTAGTAGATTTCTATAGTTCCTTATAAGATATCATTTTTAAGAGAAAATTACTTAGTTAATAGACTTCTAAACTATAAAGAACAAGACATAAAGTGACTTGAGGTCTTTACATATTTTGCAATTGTGAATGCTATTTTTTAATAATTTTAGAGATTGTTTTAAATTTGAAAGCCTCACACATGAGCACGGTATTTCCATCATCTGCATATTTTTCTATCTATTCTCCAACTCCAAAGATTCTTACAATTCACCTCAAATCAATTCTCTCTTTTTTAAAATTAGTATGGCTGCATGCATACATACATACCCATATGTTAGTACAACCTTCTGTTTATTTATTATGACTCATGTACACATAATTTAGATCTGATCATATGTGATTAGATAACTTTTCAGGTGCATGACCCTGTAGAAAATTGATTGTCTTTCTATCAGTAAGTGATAATGTGTATCTCATTAGGAAGTCATGGATCTTGTGAAATATTACTTATCCATGTTCTGGCATGTTAACTTGGGTTGTCACTGTGCTGGTTTTGTGGAGTGAGCATGTTGTTGAGATTTCATGCTGTTTTTTATATATAAGAAGAGAGGGAAATAGAAGATGACTTCTGTCCCCTTTTATTCTGTACTTTCTTTAAACTTATCCTTTCTCTTCCAGTGCTGAAACATATAATTCAAGTTTTGCTTTAAATAGTTCACCTGTGAGACTGATCTAACAATTTGTGAGGAGTTATGACCTTTGTCTGCCAAACTAGTGTTAGAGCTGACAGCGGTGTGTCAAGGTGGAAAAAGAATGAGAAAGATGCCAGTTTATCCATTATGCTCTGCATCTATATTTGCCTAATGTATGCTTTTAAATTAATACCACTATTAAAATAATGAAACCCTGAGTTTTTAGAAGTGTGCTATTTAATGAATTACAAATGACATACTTGACCCTAAGGAAAGACTCAGTGGTAATGAGATGTCATCTATGCCTGACGAAGCTACCTTTTTCTACATTAATTGATGGGAATTTTCATTACTTTGAGTGTCTTAGGATGCAACTGATTTAATTTCAAATCAAGGGAACTTGACAGATTCTTTAAAATATAGGCTTACAAAGAACTCAGTCAGTAGCAATTGTTCAAATTATGCACTGTCACTAATTAACACTTTCTCAGTGTGGTGAAGATCAGAGAAAAATCTTTATTAGCTCCTATGCTTTTTCAGTAGTGAGGTAATACATATTCTTTAAACAAGAACATGTTTAATAAAACATGTTTTGTTTCTTTGAGAAATAATAAAATGTCTAAGGGGGATTCAGAGAGCCTCCAGAGATAACTAAGAATTTATAGTACCATGTGTTCCTTCCTCAAGGTATGATAACTCTGAGGCTCAACATATGGAATCTCTATTCTAAAAGGTCAAGACGATTAAATATAAGTCATTTCTTGTGGCTCAAACTATGATTTGAGTTCTAAACTAAGTTTTGGAAAATTTCTTTTTTCCATGTATTTCTTTAGTTAAGTTAAGGTTTTTTTTTTTCAAAAAAGAAGTATTAGAAGAAGTATTAGAAGAAGTATTAGAAAAGAAAAATAATTTCAGATAATTATCTCTGAAAAATTATTACCACATACTGTCATCATAAAATAAAAATATGGTTGACTTTTTACTAGCAATAATAAAATTTAAATAGATGATCTTTCTGTAATGTAGATTTACCCACCTAAACGAAACATATACACACACATACAATAAAATATATATTATCTTATATTAAATATATATTATTTTTATATATTATATAAAAATATAACATTTATCATATTTTAATTTATTATGTTTTCCAACCCATATATTTATTATATATGGATAACAAACTACTCTTGTCTCAACTGCTAACAGCATACTGTACAAACTGGAGAAACTGAACACATGGAATTAGACTGCTTAACAATGTCAAGACACAATGAGACAGATATTCAATATTCCTGCTTCACAGAAATGTCTGTCAGAAATTCTATGCCTGTAGGCCAAAGATAGAAGTCCCAATATTACAGAGTAACCTTGGGTGATTGTCCTGCAAATGGAAGTTTTGGTCATTTCTATACATTTGAAAATTGTTCGCTCTATCATTTCTTTATATCCAGGTAATATCTCCTTCTCAGGGCTCTGAGAGAGCTAAAAATAAGAGAGAGATAGATTATCTTTTTACTAAATTCAGAAAAAAAAACTCACAAAGGACATATAAAGTACACAATGTTGAGTATCATAAAAGCTTAAATTATTTATTGAAAAAAATGTTTTGAGGTCTAAAAAGATAATTTTGTGCTGGTAATACAACTTATGGTTAAAAATAATTTAGGTTTCAACTCTAACATAGTAAACCTATATACATTTGAAAAATCATCTTTTAACCAATTATATTTACAATATCCAGTCAATTGGTATTCAGTGAATTTGAAGAAATTAATTTATAATCTATTTTATCTTGATGAGTTTAAAATTTTATACCTTATTCAAGGTATATACATGGATAGAAAATATGACTCTATTCATAATAAAAAAGAGGGAAAATTAAAAAAATAAAATTAATCAATACAAATTAAATAAGCAAATTTCAACCTTATGAGGTACCAATAAGATGTTAAAAAAATTAAAACAGCAGTTTATAAGCCATTTAGCTACATTTGTTTTTGCATATATAAGCAATATAAAAATGTTAGGATACATTTTATAAACTTTTGTAAATGAGATGCAGAACAAGACAAACTAATAAAGTTCATGCAACTTAATAATTAAAAAAGTTATACCTAAATTCCATAATTCCTAAATGCCAACTGGAGCCCAAGTGTTCAAACATATTGGACTCTAAGGGACATTTCACTTTCAAATTACAACAAATGCAGACATTCTTTTGTAATTGAATAATGAATAGAAACTGTATGATTTTTAAGGAGTATGACAAATAGCATCTACATTGCCTTGAACAGATTCACAACTCATTGACATATATAAAGGAGAGAAAGCCCATGTCATCATATACATGGACACTCTTTGCCATGCTTTAGAATCCAGTGAATAGCATGAAATGCAATACAAGACAAAATAGAAACCAGCTACAGATTTAGAAAGGATCACGTGTGAGTAAGGTACCTGGAAATATTCAAACAAAATCGTGAGTGCAAGACCAGCCTTGTTCTTGGTGTTTATGGTGAAATGCAAATGCTAAGAGATAGACTGAGAGTATAACTGTATTGAAATGGATCCAGTTTTGTGCAGTTTGGAAAAACCCATGTATTCAGATGATAAAAGACTAAGGCTCACTTCTAGAAATATCTGCCCAAGATAGAATGTGAAGGAGATTTTTTAATGAATTTTCTCTTCAGTCTCAGTTCTATATCAAAGATGAGTTCATAAAGGCCAGAACTAGTGTATTCTGATCTGGCATAAGAGCAATAGCTTACTTAATTAATTACTTATTTTTGAAATGCTTTTTATATACTGCATTACAAACTATTTTCTGTTTAAAATATTATTTACTGTGTGAGCATTTTATTTACCCTTTCTGTAAAGCAAGGAACCTTATAGTTACATATATTTAGTCATACAATTCAAGTAAATATATTTGGGAAAAAATTTTCCAAACATCTTCTATTATTTTAAAAACAAAAGTGAGTAATAAAGTCATTTTAGCATATTATTTTGAGAAAAATTGACTTTTGACTTTAAGAAAACATTTCTTTCCTTTCTTCATAAAAAATTCATTCCAGTACTAGAGTTTTACTGACTGATTTAAACTTATTAATTTAAAATTATGTTAAAATTTTTATTAATAAAATATTTTTTCTAAGATTTTACTTGGCACTTATATAACACATTTCATTCATATATTTTATTAATTTATATTTTATTTAATTACTTTTTAATTATATTTATTTAATATTTAATTAAGTAAAATTAATATTTACATTATGTGAAATATAGAGATACTACCTATTTACAAATATTATTTAAGAATTAGACAGTATTTTATTTTTATATAGATTTTCAGATAAATAAAATCAATGTTACACAGTCCACAACTATTTAATGAGCATGATTATTATGTGTGGCTCATAATTTAAAATACTTCCATAAAAGCAGATATACTATCCTTGGATCAGTGACCTTTAAAATTTATAGTTTCAGAGCATACCATTAATTTATCCTGATTCATAATTAGTTAACATATTTTTATTTTAAGTATCATTAGGCATTTTAAAAAGCATAATATCATAACACTAAAAAAAGGAAAATACATAAAACACATTATGTCACGAAAAAAAAAAAAAAACTGTGAATTTTGCTGTGAAAATTCTATTCCAGCCTGAGATCATTTGTCAAATTTCTATTTCACGGGAAAAATTAATGGCAGCAAAAATCTGGGAAACTGACCTTGACTTATATTTAATATAATGGAGGACATCCAGTGACCTGACTTCATTTCCTTGTATAGTTACATGGGATGACACAGGAGTCATAGAACTCATCAGTGGAGACCAAGAGAAGCAGCAGAAGGTAGAACAGAGAACAAGAGGAGCTAAGTGTATTTTTATCTCAATATAACTTCATCAAACAGATTATTTTAATGCCTATTCATTCTTGCAAAATGCTTTGTTAAAATCATAAATATGCTTCTTAACACTCTTCTAACTTGATATAAATCAGGTCACAATTAAATATGTATAGAGATCTCTTGGAAAAATAGCTTTATTTTTTATATAATTTTTACTCTTGAATGGAAACTTCATTTATTAGGTCTCCCAATTCTCTATATGCATATCAGTCATACTTGTGTACATTATTTTAATAGTTATTTTTTTGAGGAAGTGAAAAGAAATATATGGCTAAAATTAATATAAGTTAATTTGACATTGTAATATTACTATAAACTCACATGGCATTTATAATAGCTACAATACTTAATTTAGTATTTTGTATACATTTTATGCTTATTTTTTCACTACTGAGGTTTATAGATTAGTAGAAAAAAGTATCTCTTCTGTGTGCTGTGAGCTAAATATGTAGCAACATAAATAATGAACAGAAAATTAGAAGAAAATATAGCGTTTAATGTGAATCTCCTTTCTCATGCCATTTTTGATTACCACATTTAAGCTTATAATGGAAATACTTGTCTACTATGAGAACCTGAAGGTGGAAAAGACATTTAATATAATTCTAAATTCTTGCCTACTAAACTAAAAATAAATAAACTTGAATTAATTCATTTGTATATAAATAAGTGAATTCCAAGTGGCCTCAGGTTCTTCAAGCACAAAAAAAAAAAAAAAAAAAAAAAAAAAAAAAAAAAAAAAAAAAAAAAAAAAAAAAAAAAAAAAAAAAAAAAAAAAAAAAAAAAAAAAAAAAAAAAAAAAAAAAAAAAAAAAAAAAAAAAAAAAAAAAAAAAAAAAAAAAAAAAAAAAAAAAAAAAAAAAAAAAAAAAAAAAAAAAAAAAAAAAAAAAAAAAA
>PVIH01008863.1:0-28621 GCA_004025045.1 Sigmodon hispidus | reverse complement strand
GGAAAGAATAGTTCTAAAGGTTAGGTTTAATATCCTCTAATTAAATACCAGACTAGAGATATCAAAAATACTCACAGATATATGTTTCTGAGAACATGTCTCAGTTACATTTCTATTACTCACAAAAAAAGTAACTATATAATTTGGGCTTATGGTTTTAGAAGGTTAGATTCCATGGTAGCAAAGCAAATTAAAATACAAGAACAGCTTAAAACTCACATCCTCAGTCATTATATAGGAAGCATAGAATAGGATACTGGGAATGGCAAGAACTCTTTAAAACCTTAAAGGTCACCACAGAGACACACAACCACACTTTCTGAGTGCTTCCCAAACAGTTTCAGTTCCATATCTGGGACCAGGCTTTCAAGGGTCATTCAATCAGCCACAAATGTTGTGATAGCTAAAGACAAAGAATAATGGTGGTAACCCTCCCTCTCTGTCTTTATCTTGTGTGTGTGTGTGTGTGTGTGTGTGTGTGTGTGTGTGTGTGTGTGACTACAGAGGCCTGAAGAAGGTGTTACATTCTCTAAGCTGGGTAACAGACAGTTGTGAGCTACCCAAAATGGGTGCTGGGAACTAAACTAGGACCTCTGGGAGAGCAACAAATATTCTAAAGCACTGCAGCATTTATCAAGCCCTGGTGATAGTATTTTATTTCAATGCTATTAATAATTGCAAGGAGCATACTCTTCATTACTAATTTACTTGTTCATACCATGTAATGATTATCATATCATTCTCTAAAAAAAAGTATGTTCCCTTTCTTTTATATTACAAGCCTCTAACAAATAAACTGTATTTCTTATTCATAAACAAATTATGCCTCTATTATTTAATTCCATGAGAATTTAAAAGCAGTCTAATAAAACCTTAACACTCTCATAATCTTACAGCTCCATACCTCACTCCATCTTTTGACATATTCTAAATATTTCCTGGGTGAAATAATAAATGTATAATGCCTTTGGTTAAAAAAAATCTATTTTATGCTCACTTCTTAGCTGTTCAAGATGTTGCCTTGACTACTAGGTGCTATTAAACTATTTAACAAATGGCTATGATATAAGGTCATATCATTGACAGTAGACAGACACCAAATACTTAATGTCAGCCCTGCTTGTGGGTGAGATTAATTATGCTATTAATTTCACCATAATGATAATTCTTCATTTATGTTTGGCAACCTTCCTAGTTAATGACAGTGTATTCTGGGCTTATAGGCTTCACTGAATGTCATCCATTTTCTGGTAAGTAAAATATAGAGTTACCAAGATCCAGGAAGAGTGGTATTGGTTTTTAATCCCTGCATTAGGAGGTTGTGATAAGTTGAACATGGGTATGGGATCAGAAAAAGAGTAAATATTAAGTGAAGAAGTAGAGAGAGTGATGTCATAATGAACACAATAGATTTTCTTCTCAGAATTAATCAGACCAACCTTACACTCTATAGTCTTTGCTGTAGCCCATCATCAGGGACTTTCCCTTTACCACACCCAATGTATATTATTTGGTTATTCTTTCTGCACAAGATCTCTTAGCAACATCTTTTGCTATTTCTTCCATTATATTGTTATCAAATTTTCTTCTTACTTCCCCAACTCCTTCAAAAGTTAATATTATATTTCTATACCAACTTAGAAACCTTAAAGCTGACATCACCAACCACAAAGGCTGTGCCACAATTCCTATTTACACAATCCTTGTAAGCTCATTTATCATTGTGGTTCAAAGACACATCCACATAGTAATGAATACTACACATACATTTATCTTCTCTCTCTTTTCTCTAAATTACAGATGTGTGTGTTGTAGTTGACAGCTTCCCTTGGTGATTCATGTGTCAAATGCAGCTGATATCACAGATCTGTCAAATTCTACATGTCCCCAGTCATCTTCTACTTTTCTGTAATTGATTTTCTCCTTTCCTCATTTTCCAATTACATAATATAAGGATTTACACTATTTTGCAAAACGAAATGTCTTAGTTTCATTTTTTTTACATTATCCTCACAGACCAGTCTATTAGTAAACGTAACTATGTATTTTTACATAGGTTCAAAGTTCACCAATTGGATACTTTTACTGATGTCATTTGCATCATTGAATTTAACAGTCTATGCTATAGAGTATATGTTTTTAGTTCAAATGTAACCTTATTCTGCCTTATTTGAGCAAAATAGCTTTATCAGCCATTGAGAGCAACATACATTCACCACATACAAAATTCATCACACAAAAATTATTATTATTTGAAATTAAAGTTATTTCCTTATAACTAAATAAACTGTGGCTACCTAAAAGGTCAGCTTGCTCTACATGATTGCCTTTAAATAAAAATGTGTATGATTACTGTGAAATAATGTTCTTGTACACTGTAAAGACTTGTACCTGAACCTGTTTAACAAAATTCTGAGATCAGACAAGATTAGGCACGTTCAGAGTGGTATGGCCATAGACTAAAATTCTGATTGACCAGTAGCCAGGCAGGAAGTATAGGAGGGGCAACCAGAGTAGGAGAATTCTGCAAGGAAATGCAGAATTGAGCAAACACCAGACATCTACTGAGCAAGTAGAACATGAAAAAAATGAAGTAGCAAGCTAAGAACCAAGTGGTAAAGCATAAATAGAAATATGGGTTAATTTTAGTGTAAAAGTTAGCTAGTAATAAGCCTGAGCTAATGACTGATTATTTATAGCTTATATTAAGCCTATAAGTGATTATTTAGAAGTGGCTGTGCGATGAGACAGGACAGAGAAAAGCCTGTGTCTACATATGATACATTTTAGTGGTATCAAATTTATGATACATATTGTATAAGAAAATGATTTTAATTATAACTGATATTCATGCAAATGGAGTGGCATTGTAAAAATATTGAAAATGAGATTATATTTAATATTCTGTTTTATCTAAACAAAAAAAACCAGATAATGGCATGTTGTAATTGAAATCATATATAATGGGACCCCCTAAACTAATCTATAGGTTTTTAAAAATTATTAGTATACCATCAGTACTAAAATAATCTTGCAGCTGCATGTAAGAGGAGACCAAGTTAAGGAATAAAAGGATGGCCATTTAAAGTCCAACACATGGGAGGAGTTACATTATATTAAAAAATGCTGATAAGAGTAACAATGAACACAGTGACTTGGTTCAATGGTTATGGTGTCTAGGTAAAAATGCTGAAGAGTTTACTTTGGGTTATGATTATTTGAGAAAAACTTATAAATAACAAAGCTTAAGCCATGCCCAATTCTATTGAACAACAAAATGGGCTTTTTAATGATAAGTACTAAGAATAAATTCTATGTCCTTAGTTATGTGACATATTCATGTTCATGAAAATTAAGTTATACAGAATTCTTAAATATTAGCAATATTTAAATTAATAAGCCCCTTTAAGTAACTATTTCACTTTGAAAGCATCAGTATTATCAGTTTGGTAGGCATTGTACTTAGAGGTGGAACCAACACCAATGAGATGTATACAGCTGAAATTATAAAGTTTATACACAGAATAGTCAGAAATTTTGAAGAGATTATTCCTTCTTTAAATATTGTTGTGGAAAAATTAGATCACTTCTTTCCTCTCTATGACTGATACATTACAAGTCAGCGTCACTTGTGAGGAAAGTGTATGGGCTCACTGATCTAGTGAGCTCCTGTCCCACTAGAAATGTCTTATAGCCAAAAACAAAACATATTTAGAAAAAAATTATTTCAAATATCTGTCATTGAAGAATAAAGAGAGTACCCATTCTTATTCATAGTGTTAGTATGTCTCTAAACTCTCTAAAAAAGTTTCCAAGAAAACTTAGAAGATAATAGTACTGACTCTGGATGTTTAACTCCAACTGATTGTGATACAGAGCATTCATGTATCCAGAGACACTGGAAATCACTGTGAAAACTGATTTAGTCCAATATAAGCAGAAGAATGCTAAAGAAATTAATAATACTCATCAGAATGATATGACATAGCAGTTATAAATACAGAAAACTGTCCCCAACTTTACAAAAAGGAAGGTAAATTCAACTTAAGAACAATGATGAAATCTAGACTGAGAATTTTATAGCAGAATAATATAGAGTAAGAGCAAAACAATATTCATGGCACAAATTTTAGAAGTTGAGGTTTGATGCCTGAAGAACTGTGAATATTGTGGTACAATGTTTATAAATATTTGAAGATGAGACTCTTGCAGAACTCCAGGAATACATACTCGTTATTTGAACACAGGTCAACATATTTGTTATTTGAAATGTATTTTCAATTATTTTAAAAATTATATATTTTAAAAATATAATTTTATTATTTTTTCTTTTCTGCTTCCCCCACCCAACTCTGTCTATGGAACCTTACTTTCAAAACCATGTAGCAAATGTGCTTTGATTGCCTTTTTATGTGTTTCTTTGATTAATATTTAGAACCAAGGCATAATTGTTAGAGGGCTCTCTTACCCATATTACAATTACAAAAATCCTTGACAATGAAATATAGTAACAAAAGACATAACGTAGAGCTGGAAGCTGCATCATTAAGGAGACAATGGAGCACTTGTTTTAGATATCCAAAATTCATCACCTTCTCTACAACTATCCTGAAGACACTAACACTATTGAATTTAAGGTATTAAAATTTTTACTAGAAGCCAAAGTAGTTGGTAACTGGATAAAATGACCATATATATGGATATGTGTGTGTGTGTATGTGTGTGTGTGTGTGTGTGTGTGTGTGTGTTTTGATGAAAATAGAAGAAGAAATGGAAACTAAAATATACACTAGCTTGATTTTTGGCTGGTTGATCATATTTGCTCTTTTTTTATTTAGTTTTTAATTTAATGGATGTTAATACAAAATATTTGAAAGAATTTCTGTTACTCCAAATGTTCAGGATAATATTAGATACATTTTTTTCCTAACATGTAAAAAATTAGTTACAGATAGAAGGTTTGAAGGTAGACACAGTTTTTTTTTTTTTAAATCAAACTGTGAAAGGAACTGTAAAAGATTGTCTTTAAATCATGACAGCTGTAAAACCCATCTTGCTTCCCATTTTAGCAAAAGTATTTTAAGCATCAAAAGCAACACACAAAACGGTTCGAAGGAAATAGTGACATAATGATAGATGGTGCCTGAAAAAGGATTCAATGATTTTTGCGGAACTCACTTTCATCTTACAGCTAATTATATAATGAAGTGGAAAATCCAAATAGCTCCTCTTGTGATTTCTGTCAGAGACTGTAAATTTTTTAAACTAAAAATAAGAAGAGCTTTTCTTTATGGTTAGTTTCTTAAAATTGATCAGATAAGGGCATCTTTCATTCTAGAAAGAAACTATGATAGCAGATGTAAAGAACTCAAGGGTATTTTTTTTCTTCTGTGACACACTATGAAAGCCTAAACTCATAGAGTTTAATAAAACATAATTATTCATTTTTAACATTGTAATATATGTGGAGTATATCACCTATTTAATATTCATAAAGTTACTGCTTTTTGGTCACACATCCTGAAAGAGGCCTGGTGCCATGATAAACTTTTCATGAAGCTGCAAGTCACCGATGACTAAAGAGAATGGATATCTACATTTGAAGTTGCAATTTGAATGCTGACACACTTTTAAGTAAATAGGTCTCTTATATATTCTAGAGACTGTGTACTTGGCTCAAATTTGGCCTACTAAACAAACAACAAAAGCACAAAATTAGAAGACACATTGGGGAAGATTTGAATTTGTCTACCATAGACCTGAGAAATTTGGGACAAAATAAATTAGAGAAATTTATATTGTGACTGAGTGTAAATTAAAGTCGAATTGAATCCAAGACTTCTCAGTGCACTGGCTAGCATTTTCCAGGTACATCATAGAATTCAATTCTGATCATTTGATGGGTCGGGATAGTAAACATTTCATAGTGTTGACTGAGTACTGTAACTGTTCTCTTTAAATAAAGTAACTGATAAATTATGGAATGGAATGTCAAAGGAGAGTACCTTTTTCCTCCATCAAATAACAAACTTTTGGTTTTGTCTTAAATACCTACCATGGTGTAACCTACTATATGTCAAATAATGAACATAAAGGAGAATCTGTATGTTACTTAAAATTAGAATTAAATAAGCTATGCAAATAATATCTAAAACAACATACAAATAATATTCTAGCCACTCAAAATTTCATAAAATTTCATTGATTTTGGAGTAATACAAAGAATAAAATGCAAATTTATTTTAATTACTAAAAACAACACAGAAAATATTTTTAAAAAGCCAAGATCTTTCAATACATAAGGGATATGATATGTAAGATAACTATAAGGAGCTTATATGAAAACTAATATATGTTATATCATTAAAAATGCATCATTTAGGAATATATACATATACAATTCGTTTGGAATAATATTAAGGAAGAATAAATAGTGGGGAAAAAATTACACATTCATCAGTTCTATTATTCCCTTACAACTGTTTTCATCCTCTCTCTGCTGGAAAAAAACATACAGTCAAGGTCATGTTAAGAGAAGCAGCCACACCCTATAGATGGAAAATCAGGGCATTTTATAAAACATCTCAGACTAGGTGCTCTTAGATTAATAGTCAATGGATGTGTAGAGACTCTCTTTCTCTTTCAAAGAATGTAGGATGATTCCAGAAAATCACGTAAGCTATAATGTTAACTAATGAGTATCTCGGATCTCTGAGCAATGAACATTGGCCTTAAAATTAAAGAAACGGGAACTAAGTATAAAGCTATGATATTACTTCAAGATTTTTTTTACAATAATTCTAGATTCTTTAACAGAGAGTATGATCACATGATTTTTCTTAACAAAGGAGACTCTTGCTACTTTAGATAATGACTCTTGTGCCAGGGACTTTGCCATACAGTGAGGAATCTGCTACAGTCATAGAAGAGACAGTCAGAACAAGCAGCTGCTAGTGGTAAAATGAACAGAGGGGACAACTGCAGAGATCATTGAGGATAGTTTGGTTGCAAAACAGGTAACAAAAAAAAAAAAAGTAGGTTTGACAGCATATCCTGTGTGCACGGGGTAGCATCGTGCCAATTTAGAGAACTTGTAACAGTGGTTTCATCAAGCAAATCAAATTTGTCTATATAAACATGAGAATGTTTCAACCAGTGTTTAACATTGAGAACTATTTAATTTTAGTTTTGCAGCATAAACTAAGGATAACAATATATTTCTGACAGCCAAAGTGTGGTTATTCTCTGACTTGGCTTCTTGATTTTAGCTTGAGAGAACTCTTAATCACTATGATTGGCTGTATAGTTGACTTTAGCATTGTATGTATGTGTACTTCTACTATAAGTTCACTGTATACACAAGTTTTGCTTATTTCATTAGCTAATGTGTAAATATTTAGTGCAAGCAAAAAACTTTGGTAATCATCTATAGTCCAATTTCTTTTCATTTACACTTTTAAGATCTGAACTATATTACTGAGAGTTGTGTGACATTTTAATATTGCAAGAATTTTTACCATAGTGAAAGTGATAATTGATACATAAAATGATCATCGTATGTAATTTACAATTTTCCTTTTCACAGAATTAGTACCAGATTCATAAATTTACTAAACTTAAAACTTTATAGGTAAGATAACTTTATTTCTTTAAAAATAATAGTCATACTCTAGCTATTTTTAAAGACACCAAATAGAGGAATGATAGACTTGATAGGCAGTTAGTTACTAACCATCTCTGCTTGATTATGAATTTGTAGGGGAAATATTTGAGTAATTAACTTTTCTCATTTTGCTTGAGAATTTCCCAAATTTAGCCATTGAAATACTATGCTTTCAGCAAACTCTCAGACTTGACAGGTGAAATGACTTCCCACCATTTATGGACCACATCCAGAAAATCCCCAATAGTAAAACCACGAGATGATATGCAGACATGTTTTTCAACAGGATATAGTTTACCCAGAGGGTATCTCTACATATTTAAAAACTAAATACATTTTTGGAATTTAATTTTGTATGTGAGACAGAGGCTCATATATTCTAGGCTTCTGATCTTCCTGCTCGGTCTCTTCAGTGGCAGAATTACTGCTATATATCACTACATCTAGATTATGCCATGTTGTAGATAAAATTCTTGTCTTTACTAATATTAAGTTAGCAAGCATTCTATCAACAATGTTATATCTCTGGCTTTGGACTTTATTTTTAAATCATAGTCACAATTACAGATACACTGAGAACTCACTCTAAATGGCAGCATTAGAGTTCATAACAGGAGAGATAATTATACTTTGTTGTCATTACCTCTTGAGAAAGTGAGAGTACAAACAACAGTTCAGAAACAAAGCAAAACTTCATCACTCTTAAATTCACTTACAACACTTTTAAGGATGGCAATATGATTTTGCATGCCAAAATCAGGCCCTATCACCAAGGATGATCTCAAGTTGAAAAAAGAAATGTCCACCTGGATACTTTCAATCCTTTCTCAGGAAGGCCTTGAGAAATAGAAAACCTCATTCTATTTTAATGACTATTACTCTCCATTTTTAAAGAAAATAATTCTTTTCCTTTTGCCTGAACCTAAATGACCTACAAAATTAATTCATGGTATTTCTATCACAGATTTTTTTTAATTAGCCCCTAAATTGACTGGGATCAACTAGAATATAGTGATTTTTGTGTGTGTGTGTTTGTGTGTGTGTGTGTGTGTGTGTAGATGAGCCTTTGGGTATCAATTCATTATTTATTTCTGACTTTGGCAATGGAAGACTATTTACCATGAGAAGCAACAGATTCTAGAGTAAAACCCAAGAAAGGGAAAAAAAATGTAGTGAAGATGGAGATGAGAGACAGATGGAGAAAAGAGGAAATGTGTTTCTTAATGAGGAAGATAAGACAACAAATTAGGCTGTAAAGGTAGATATCAATTTACATTTCCTGATGGAGTTAAACAACACAGTGATCTTGATATTTTGAATTTTTGTTCCGAAAAGACATATCTCAGATTTAATGAAAATTTTATGTTGATGAATAAAGGACAATTTAATGTTATCATGGCATCATACTGTATCTACACATGTTAACTACACAAAGAGTTGTTTTTTTTTAAACTGGGCTATGTGTCTTAGAGCAACAATTCAGTCTGCAGTAGTTGCAGAGTTTATGGATTTGTATTTACAATAAAAATTCTTTGTGAATGAAAATACAGATTTTTTAACAATATGGCATTTTTATTTTAGCTGTCATGAAATCCATTAGTCCATCCTGAATTTGTAATTATTCAAATGATGGATATTTTGTGACATTAATCATCAGGCTTTTTGAAAGTACTATTCACTAAGCTGTGCAAACTTTTCAAATTTAACATTGTTTACAACATCTCTGTGTACCAAGCTATACAGAATGGCTTTAATTCATAGTTATCAGTGAAACACAAATTTCTAGATGTACATTTTTGAAATGCTAGATTTCACTTCTAAATTCTAATTTTATCACAGCCAACAAGTAGTGCCAGATTTTTTTATTATTTGCTTATTATAAATAAAGTCTCATTTTTTTTATCCATGCATCCCCTTGTTCAAACTCCCTTACCCCTCCCACCCCTTCCAGTCACTCTCTCTTCTCCGCATCACTTTATCTCCTCCCAAGCAAGGGCAAGGCTCCCAAGGTCCCTAGGTGGCTTAGTTCCGCATCCACTCCAGGCAGATCCAGGTTTCTCACCCCAACATCAAGACTGGATCAGGTGTTCCTCTGGAGGGAATGGGCTTCAAGGTGCCTGTCCAAGGTGTTTCAGATCCAAGCTGTTCAGGGGTTGTGGTTTGCAGCTTGGACATACCTTGTTTTTGTTTAATGTTTACTAATGTGCTAGTACATCCCTTGTTTATATTTCTGAGTTTATGATACCTCACTCAGGAGGATATTCTCCAAATCCATCCATTTGCCTGCAAATTTTAGGATATCATTTTTTCTTATTGCTGAGTAGTACTCTATTGTGTAGATGTACCACAGTTTATTAATCCATTCTTCAGTTGAGGGGCATCTAGATTGTTTCCAGGTTCTTGCTATTACGAATATTGCTGTCATGAACATAGTTGAACTAATGTCTTTGGAGTGCAACTGTGCATCTTTAGGGTATTTGCCAAGTATTGCTGAATTTTGGGGGAAATTGATTCCCAGTTTTCTGAGAAATCACCATACTGCATTCCAGAGTGACTGAATAAGTTTATAATCCTACTAATAAAGAAGGAGTGTTCCCCTTGCTCTGAAACCTCTCCAGCATAGGCTGTCATCTATGTCTTTTATCTTAGCCAATCTGACAGGTATAAGGTAGTATCTCATAGTTGTTTTGATTTGCATTTCTATGATGGCTAAAGATGTTGAGCACTTTTTCATGTGCCTTTTAGCCATTTTTATTCTTCTGCTGAGAATTCCCTTTTTAGTTTTGAACCCAGTTTTTTGATTGGGTTGTCCAAGGTTTTAGGCTCTAGTTTTTTGAGTTCTCTGTATATTTTAGAGATCAGCCCTCTGTCACTTGTAGGGTTGGTAAAGATTTTCTCCTATTTTGGAGGCTGTCACTTTGTCTTATTGAATCTGTCCTTGGCTTTACAGAAGCTTTTCACTTTCAGGAGGTCACACTTATTGATTGCTGTTCTTAGTGTCTGTGCTATTAGTGTTATATTTAGGAAAAGACCGATTTTTATACATTGAGTAAATAAATATAGTAAGAGGATTAAAGTGCCTGAACAATGAAGGTAAGAATACATTTTTAACTTTAATCTTTGTTGTTATTGAAGATATTTTTTATTGACAGATGATACAGGTAATATAATTCATTTTCCATTTTTTCTAATACAAATTTCTATCATTTAAATATTCTCCAGTTAAATTGCATAAAATATCAGTAATAATTATTACTTCTAATAAAAAATAATAGCACTTCTAATTAGCAGATAAATAATGGATAAATGTAGACAAGTACCTTAAAATAAAAATTTCCCATGTGCAATACAGAAAAAAATAATGATTTGTCAATTTTCACCTTACTACAGACTTAAAGGTGAAGTTAAGAATGCTGACATTGATTTTGTAGACCTTCTCTATTTACTTGTAAAGTTTTGTTTTAAAAGTAAATTAGATCACAAAGAGGGGTATAATTTGTGTGTAGGTACCTACACCAATGTGAAGACAGACGTACAGAACACTACATGTATACATGTATTTCAATTTGTAAACTTTTCTAACTACCATTTTAAGAACAAGTTTAAACTTAAAAAGATGAAAGCACTATACTAAACTTCTGCTTTGATATCAAAGCAGAAATACTTAAACTTTTAAGAATGGTATTTTATTAGTATGAGAGAATATCTCTAGAAAGCTATCTCTGGCTTTTCCGCTATGAGTTTGTATGTATTTTTCTTATGTACAACCAAATTTCTTCAATTTTTCTAGAGTAGAAAACCACTAAACTTATATTGATTACCTACTTTTCTGTTGCAGCATTATAATCAACCATAACTTACAAAATAATATATTTGGTCTAATCATTCTAGAGAATAAGCGTTCATCATCAGGGTAGCATTGCAGCAAGTAGCAGCCATGATGACAAGAGGAGAAAGATGAGAATTCACATCTTAAAAAGCAAGCCTGAAGCAAGTACAAAGAGCTAGAAATAAAAAGAGATAATACACACACTTACCTTTCCAGGCATGTAGTTCTTCTAGCCAGACTTTGCCTCCCAAAGTTTATACAACCCCTACAAGCAGTACTGCCAATTGGAAACCACACATTTAACCATGTGAGTCTCTGAGAAATATTCTCATTCAAGCTACTATAGAAATAAATGCTGGTGAAATATGTTCTGGGAAGTTGTTAATTATTGTCACTCCTATGGGTTAAATAAAAAGCCGATAGGCTAGAGGCAGTCAGGAAATATGGGCAGGACTATAAGTCTATGAAAATTCTGGAAACAGAAAGAGCAGAGCAGAAATGTCAGAGAGACCAAGATGTGATTGCAGCAGACACAGAGGAAAGAAGTTGAAATGCTGCTCCAAGAAAAAGTACCAAGCACATGACCAGACAAGATAAGAATTGTGGGTTAGTTTAAGATTAAAGGGTTAGCCAGTTATATGCCTGGACCCTAGGCTGATCAGCATGAAATTAATATAAGCCTGTGTGTGATTACTTGGGGCTAGGCCAGAAAGGCTGGGCCAGAAATATAATATTACAAATAAATACATGTTTCTCTATTGTTTTCACTTTGTATTTCTATACAAACCATTATAGCCTGTAAAGAAAAGATGAACACTGATATCAAACTGAAGAATATCCAATGCTATGTTTATAATGGTCACCATCAATTCTGGCTAATCAGTTTCTGGCTTCAAAATGGTCCAGTAATACTTCTTAGGATAGAAGGTATTTGATTTCAAATGATACTGTCTTTTCTTCTGCTGAAAACAAAAACAAAATCCAGAGTTCTCCAGTATGTACAATCTTTCTTTCTCCTCTCCAGCAGGGTTCACCATTGAGGAGAAATGAATCTTGAGGGAGGTTGGGAGGTGGGGGAATCGGGGAAGTGGAGGTGCCGGGAGGATTGGAGGAAGGGGAAACTACGGTCTGAATATATTTTATGAGAGAAAACACTAATTTCAGTTAAAAATAAGAGTATTTATAAAATAGTAAATAAATTGCCTAGGAGTCCCATTCTTCTGTTTATTAAAATATCAAGGGCAATTTTATCAAAAAAAGAACCCACCCTTTTCTAGTGAGCTGGAGAGATATATCAAAGGTTAAGGCTTCACTTTGCAATCACAAGGATTGGATTTTATATCTTGTCACCCAGCTAACTTGTTCCTACTTCCCACAAATACCCGTGAGTACAAATCCAGGGTCAAATAGAGACAGCTTGACTACTTGAGCTTGCAGAATTCCAGCTTAGTTGATAAACTTACCCTTGGGTTCTAAAAGAAGACTTGCCTAAAAGTAATAGGCTGAGGGTGAAAGATAAGGATGGCTAGAACTCTCTTCTGGCTTCCCTGCATTTTCATAGACACTCAAACTTATATATATATACTAGTACACTCATTAGGACACACCTACACAAAAATATAATGAAATAAAATAAAACTCTTCTGATAAATTATATTATTGCTAAAGCGTTTATTTTTCATTATTATTGAATATGAATGAGTTATTAAACTTACTTCTACATGTTCACTCATTATTGTCCCCAAAATTTACATAATGACCATTTTCTTCTTGGCTTTCTCATCAGTGAGCATCAAAACATGACTATTAAACACAGTTGAGTTTTATTGTTAGATTAAGTGGAGAACTGCCTATATAATATTTGGTGCCAGGTCTGTCCCACATCACAGACAGTGACATGGCAAGTATTATTAAAATAGAACTTAAGTGAATTTCTGATATCCTCTTTCTACGTCAGCATGTATGATAGAAACTATAATATTTAATTATTCTATTTTTTCTAACACCCATTACAGTTTAAGACATTTTGAAATGTAATATGAATTTAAACTAAATTAATTTACTGATAAGAATAATTGAACAGCTATATTTTAAAGCATTATGCGGTTGAGAGAATGAATCAGCTAATTATACTAGATGAAACAGTTGAGTCTAATTACTAAAGGTTTTTAAGGTAGGTATTTGCATGTTGTAGTCCATAGCAACTTCTCTGAAAACAAACACATTCATAATGAAGGGTAGAGGACAAAGGAGAGAGTGAGGTTGGGCCATGATGCTTTAATACTAAAGCTTCACATAACTGCAAGAATTATATAGGGACTGAGCTATTCTTTTTAATTTTTATAAAATGAATAGAAGAAATGAATCATTTTATATCTACATCCAGGAGTTCAGGTATACATTGCTTAGCTTCAGCATCCTTTCTAGATAGATATCTTATATCTCTTCAAATACTGAAATTTTTCAAGGACAGCTAAAGACTAAGGGACTTGCAGACAACATTAGTGTATGAAAATTGAGTAATATTGACCAAATCAGAAATATAGACAGAATATAAAGCCCACCTTCTAAAGAGAGAAGAGATTAGTATTATATACAACCAGGCAACATCTCTACTCATCATTCTCCCTCCATGCTCCAGCCTCCATCTCTTTTTTCTTTTCTTTTTTATTTTATTCTTAAAAGTAAATATTTTATTCCAAAGAATAATTATTTTTCATATATTGCTTTTCCTTGTTAGTTTCTTTAAATCTTTTAGAGCTCAATGTTATAGAACTAATTCACACAAGATTCTACAGTATAAGTCCATACAGTATTTTAATGATAGTTGGAGATTTTCCAGGCCTACGAAACTTAGAATTTAGAAGAACTAGCTGAGGAATATAATTGCATTCCTTTGTGATCAAAATCAAAACTATTGAAGGTAACTTAGTGTTTTCTCAAAATCTTAGTGACATAAAACCTCACTAACAAAATAATAAGATGGATAGATAAAGCCTTTCCCATGAATTTGTTAGATTCCTCTCCTCATCTGTATAATCAACTAATAAAAAGTATTTACTACAATGATCTTTATCACTCAGTAGGAAAAAATATCTTTTTAAAAGATGTCATAAAACTCTGTAACCGGGTTAAATGATGACTAATAGACATTTTAATCACAAAATCTTAAAATGAGTCCAATGAGATAAAGATGTTGATTTAACAGAGAGAGAGAAAAAAAAAGATTGAATCTCAGCATTTTCAAAGAATCTTACGATGAATGCTGAAAATGTTTGACCTAGGTCACCAAGTTGAGAGGGAAACCAGGAAGCCAGGCAATGAGCCTAATGTGCACAGATAATGAATTAGAGTCAGCATACTAGAATCTACCTGCTGGTCACTATCTATAAATAACAATTCCATAATGGGAACTCTTATAATCTGTTCTTGTTGCTCTCAATTTGTAGTCAGAGGCTGTGTACTAGTGGGACCAATGTCTCTGTAAATGAAACTACTTCAATAGAAGAGAAATAATTTATATCTAATTTATGATATTCATCTTTTCTAGTAATTTGTTTGCTAATATGCCAGCAATCAATAGACAACAGTGAAGAAGAAATTTGTTTTCAAAAGCACTCTTCATTAAATCATACTGGCCCTACACCACAACTGTATTTTGATTTCTTTTCAATAGTACTTTCATGTCCCATGTGTGCAGCTCTCATTATTATACATCATTTTCCTTAGGATGTTTGATTTAATTTTAATGCCTGAATCTAAATCAAAATCTACTGCTACTTAGAGACTCTCTGGTATAATAAGAAAGCAGAGTTTATTTTGTCTTGCTGCTTATGAATGCTTTGCACTGTTTTTAAATTATGATACAAATTATATGAACAAAAGGACATTGGAGGTATAGATAAAGTTGGCATCCCTTAGATCAATAAATAACACTATCCCTTCTGAAATAATGCCTGTACATTTAGGTGCTTCCTAATTTTTGGTTGATAGATTGGCAGGGATGGTTATAATTCTGGGTCATTCTCAAAGCTGGGTTGTTTCTTGATTTAATCTAATCACTTTCCCTCTCTTCCTGGAGAAGGTGGTCATTTGAAAGATCTTGCTCAAACCTTTACAAAATGTTTACTCTTATAGATATGAGAGTTTTGCCTGCCTTGTGGTTCTGAATGAAAACCCTCATGAATAAAATCCTCAGCCCACTAAAAACACAAGCTAGCAGCATGAGGGGAATCAGCTTATAAATCTGTGAAGAAGTTTTGAACTTAGTGTTTAAGGAAGGGTGTGATGAAAGTAAATACTTTTATTTTACAAAGCTTAATTTTAAGTATGTAACTGGAAAGAGTGTGGTAGTATCTTTAGACCTTGAGCTACAAGATACACACATACACACACACACACACACACACACACACACACAAACACACCACAAAAAAATTCAGGTGTTTGAAAACCAAACATTGCTATAAAAAGAGTGTTATGAAAGGTCCTGTATTTCATGCTTATGTGCTAAATAGTGAAGTCACACAGCAAAGTTTCCCTCTGTTTTATATCTCATCAGTCAGCTCACAGTACCTTTAGCTCCTGTTTCTAATCCTTCTTGGAACTTTGCCCTGATCACCTACCTCCCAATGCCCTGTGGAGAACTTCAGGAATCCTCACAAAAGCCTTTGGTGGACTATAGCTTTAGGTCCATGGAGCAACTTTTCTCTATTTCTCCTGTATTCCTGCAGGGACATGCTATAAAATGTGTTAATCAGATTTTACAGAAGAGAATAAAAAGATCTAAAAAGGAAATAAAGTTGTTATTCTCATGATCTGCAAAACTTGCCTCATACCTAGGGAAGAAATAGTCTCTGTGGAGACTCTCATTAATCCCAACCTTATTTGTAAATTGCTCCTTTTCTGCCTTTAATTCCTTACCTCTGCTTTTATACTTTCTGACTTATATGTTAAGGTTAATCAACTTAGAGTTAACTTGTTTTTAGAAAACTCAATAGCCAGAGCAGTAATGGTACAAGCCTTTAATCCCAGCACTCTAGATCTCTGTGAGTTTGTGGTCAGCCTGGTCTACAGAGCTAATTCCAGGACAGCCAAGGTTACTCAGAGAAACCTTGTTTTAAAAAAAAATAAATAAAAAAAAATCTTTGCTATCTACGACCTCAGGAGTTTGAAAGAAATTTTTACATGTAGCCCTTCAAAATACTATGTTTTGATCATATGTCTAAAAGAGAGGTTTTCAACATTCCTAATTCTGACCCTTTAATACAATCCCGTTTAAAATAGTGGTGATTTTCTTGCTACTTAACAACTTTAATTTTGCTACTGTTTTTAATTGTAATGTAAAAATCTAATATGCAAAATATCTGATGTGAGACCACTGTGAAAGGGTCATCTAACCACCAAAGGGGTCACAACCTACAAGTTGAAAACTGCTTGAAGGTCTTAAACTCTAAAGTCTAGGATTAAAATAAACCAAACACAAGACAATTATACTCAATTTCAGTAAGAGACAGTAAGATAAATTTTGTTTAGATTTAGCTTTATTTCACTCAAATAAAAAAATTTGTCTAATGTTCCACAGCTATGACATAATGAATAACTCATTGTGTAATAACTATGGGTTTGTGTTTTGCTGTTCAGTTATCAGAGGGAGAAGCAGCTGCTGGTATCAGGAAGACAAACATAGAATGGGTGTAGATAACCACAATGTCCGAGTTCATTTTCTAAAGTCATAGCACATAATAAAATACTTAGTAGTGATGTTTTAATTATTTTAATATAGATCTTAAGTACTGTAATGGACATTGAGTTCATATTGCCAATTCAACATTTATGCCCAATTTCATTCATCCTCCTCCATTACTGTGCCTTGCTTACAAATTCAATATTATGCCTAATGAAAGCTTAAGTAGAAATGTTACAACTGTTGATTCAAGTATAATCTGGGTTAGAGAGACTGATTTTTATCTTTTAATGTTTAGTTTTAATGCAGTATAACAAGAAAAACTACTAATACTTGAAAATAACCTGTGTAAATAATGTGGTATCAAGAACAAAATAAATAGGTAAACTCAGCTTCAGGGCCACCTGAATCACTGGCCAATCCTGCCCCATGTCCCTTGAATACTCCATCATATTGTCACTTGGAGTCCTTATCAGAAAAAGGTATCACATAAAATACTTCTTTACAAACTGTATAAATTTTATAGCCTATAATGAGTTCACTGTAAGGACACTTTCCTATCCACTTAGCTCATCTGACGCTTTGGGGCAAGGGGTGAGAGACTTGAACTTTTCGTGTTTTATTTTTGCATGTTTTTGTCAGAGCTTTCAGAAGACATCATATCTGTAGGGTAACACCCTGTCCACAATCTGCATGCTGTTTGTGTACAAGGCTCAGAACTGTCATTTCTCATCACAGTGCATGGATTCTAATGCTTATTTAATTTAAGCAAAAGATGCAGAACTCTTAGCTCAGTTAGGTTGTGTGATGACCTGTATTTGAACTTCCTCCCATCTGCTACCAGGTTTGTTTCTACATTGTTTTGTTATACCATTTGGAAGATGAAATCTTAGATTAAAAGAAGAAAGAAAGAAAAGATTTATGTTTTAGTAAGAAACCACCATGGGAGAGTCCATCATAATCTGCAATTGGGCAATAATAACTATGCTACCAGGTTTAAGCAGAAACATCTGCACTGTCTGTCCCTATTGTTCTTCGTATGTGTTACTGTTATTTTTCTTACTGAGGCATCAGCATTTGTTGACCTTAGAGACAAATGGATCAGTTCAGCTGCATGTGAAGGAGCCTCAATCATGAAGAATGAAAGAGCATTAGGGAATCCACATATAGAGACATGCAAAAGACGATTCTAAGAACTTTGAAAAAGGAAAAGTTAAGCAAGTTTGCAACAATCAATTTAGTAGAGATTAAATCAGTAAATGGGAAAGAAAGACATTTTATATTGGTCATTTCAATAATATAGGTACTACGGATATATATTCATTATTTTCTTAGTTAACTTATTTTAAATAGACTAGATAGTTTTACATAAGCTAAAGTCCTTATTGTGGCCTTTAACAAATGATTTGGCCTGAGTGGAACAAGTTACATTAAAAAATTATAAGACAAAAATAATTCTATCCAATATGTCAAGCTTTTATTTATCAATAAAATGCTTTAGAATGTACAAATTTCATTTCATTTAAAATTATACTTCATGGGCTGGAGAGATGGCTCAGCGGTTAAGAGCACCGTCTGCTCTTCCAGAGGACCCGGGTTCGATTCCCAGCACCCACATGGCAGCTAACAACTGTCTGTAGTTCCAGTTCCAGGCAAACACCAAGGCAAATGAATAAAGTTTAAAAAAAAAAAAGAACAAAAAAGAACCAAGACAATTTAAAAAAAAATTATACTTCATAGACTGAATGCAGCAGAATAGTAAATTGTATGGGTTTGGTCCTTATTTTTTCTTGAAATACAATAATGACATAGCATCTAATTCTTTGGTTCCTTTCTTATATTATGTTTAAATTAATGATAGTTTGCAAATGAAATGCTATGTTAAAATCTAAGGCAAAAAAAATGCTCAAAAGGATATATCCTTTTCCTCCCAAGATGAAAGCATAATATTACATATATGAATATATGAATATTTCACTTTACTAGTTGAAGTCTTTTCAAAATCAGGTGTATTGTATTAAAAATGCTTGATTTATGAGATTTAAATAACACCTTTAAAATCTTCTAAAATTTTATATTTTATTCTGGTTTACATATAACCAAATGTTAACAGTGGTATCTGTGTCAGCACACTACAAGCAAGATTAAACCTTACTCTCACTGAAAGATGGCTTTGAGACTCTCATCTTTGGGTTTCTCACTAATTACATTTATGTTGCCCATAAAATTCAGATTGATTTTTGCTTCTCTTGAAATGACAATCTGTGAACAGATTCATGCCTTATGTAGAAATCAACATATATTTAGGTGTACACAAACAAGGAGACTTATGTGACTATACATTTTGAACCTGTCTTTTTTATTTGTTTAAGGTAATATCACTAAAAGCTATGAATGTTTTGGAATTTATTTCTAATTATTCTCTAGAAGAAATTGTAAGAATATACATCTTGATCTATAGGTAAGAAAATGTCTGATCTAAAATGGTCACAAAAAGCACAAAATATATAACACTGATAGATTAACTTCATAATAGACATTATTTACACATGCGATAATAATGTTTAAAAGTGTAAGTAAACCATACAGAACTCATGAGCCTTAAATTATGTAAAACTTAAGATGAAAATGTAAAGAGCTGAAGAGATAGGTTAGACAATAACATAGTTGTCACACATGCATGAAGATCTGAATTCTAACTTCCAGAACTCATTCAAAGGCCAAGTGCAGAAGCGGGGCCTATGGGCCCAGTGCTATGAGTAAAATGGAAAGATTGATGGAGCTCACAGGCCAGCCAATCCAGTTGAATCTATGATTTGAAGGTTTAGTGAATATCGTCATCTTCAAAAATAAAGTGGACAGTAAATTAGGAAGATACTCAGTGTTGACTTCTGGGTTTCACATGTACCAGATTCCTTCATAATCACAGGGACACACACACATACACACATTAAAAATACAGTAGAGGCAAAAGGTAAGATAACATATTTACATAATATAATAAAAATTTGGTATAGATCCTAAAAGGTGTTTAAGATGATTTGTTGCTCTGATAGAGGATCAGAGTCTGACATCCAGGACCCTTATAATAGCTTACGACCATCTGTAATTTCAGTCCTATGGAATCAAACATCTTCTTACTTCGTTCTGTACAAAACATGCACATGGTACACTTCCATATATGTAGAAAACACACATATGTAAAACATAAAAATTAATATATGCAGATGAACTTACAATTAACTCAGTAGAACTTAACTTTATTATTATCTAGAATTTATGTATTACTATCTTCATATTTCCTTTTTAGTATTTTTATAAAAGTTATAAAGATTTTTCTTGTTGAGACAAACACAATCATACATTCTTTGGAATCTCCAACATGATGTATTCTTTTATTCTCAGGGTGTTTCTGCATTTTTTTCTTCTTTTTTTTTTTTCTACCAATATGTTTCGGGACAGACAATACTTTTATTCTGCCATTGTTGTTGGAGACAGTTTTGGGTAATCAAAGCTGTCTTCAAAGTCCCTTGGGACAAAACAAAAGTTCAGTACAATTTAATGAGGACTTCTTTGAAGAATAGTTTTGCACCGCATCAAGACCAGGCAGATTGCAGCAGGATCAAACAATGTATATGTGATATTATCATAAAATAGTGTGCTTATCCAAGATGGGATGTACCTGTTTTATCTCAAGTTAAGGCATCAGATACAAAGACACATTCCTGGAACTGACTATAGTGCCAGGTTTCTGGCATGAAGAGTTACATAGTATTATGTTGGTTCTGAGTGTTTATAGTATACTTGGGGATGTGTGGAGCATTGATTAAACAGCATTTGTGGTTATCAGTCAAGATGGTTACAGTTGTGATCAGGTTAATACATCTCATATGAATTTTATTATTAAGCATAAATTTTGGACTTCATGTTTATCAGTTCTTGGTTAAGGTGTGGCTCGAACTTTATTCCAAATTTCTCCACTTTATATATGCTGTTATCATGATCTGGTACTGGATACTTCTGATGCTGATTTTGAAAAAGAAGGAAGGATATTATTAGTAACTCAAAAATTACTTGAATAAAGTACATTGACAGTCTGTAAGAGTTGCTATTTAAGAACTTAGTTCTCTGAGTTTGTGAAACCTTGCTCAGGAGGATATTCTCCAAATCCATCCATTTGCCTGCAAATTTTAGGATATCATTTTTTCTTACTGCTGAATAGTATTCCATTGTGTAGATGTACCACAGTTTGTTAATCCGTTCTTCAGTTGAGGGACATCTAGGTTGTTTCCAGGTTCTTGCTATTACAAATAATGCTGCTATGAACATAGTTGAGCTAATACCTTTGGAGTGTGAATGTGCATCTTTAGGGTATACACCCAGAAGTGCTGGGTCCTTGGGGAGATTGATTCTCAATTTTCTGAGAAACCGCCATACTGCATCCCAAAGTGGCTGAACAAGCTTACACTCCCACCAACAATGGAGGAGTGTTCCCCTTGCTCCTCACCCTCTCCAGCATAGGCTGTCATCTGTGTCTTTTATCTTAGCCAATCTAACAGGTGTTAGGTGGTATCTCAAAGTTGTTTCGACTTACATTTCTCTGATGGCTAAAGATGATGAGCACTTTTTCACGTGCCTTTCAGCCATTCGTAATTTCTCTGCTGAGAATTCCCTTTTTAGATCTGAACCCCATTTTTGATTGGGTTATTCAAGGTTTTGGGCTCTAGATTCTTGAGTTCTTTATATATCTTAGAGATTAGTCCTCTATCACTTGCAGGGTTGGTGAAAATCTTTTCCCATTCTGTAGGCTGTCGTTTTGTCCTATTGACAGTGTCCTTGGCTTTACAGAAGCTTCCTAGTTTCAGGAGATCCCACTTACTGATTGTTGGTCTCACTCATTAGTGGTCTCTAAACAAACAAACAAGAAAAAAGCAAAGTATGCACAAGCTACAAACCACAACCACTGAACAGCTTGGGATCAGAAACACCCTGGACTGACCCTTAAGATCCCACTCCACCTAGAGGAACACCTGACTTACTCTTGAGGGAGGGGGGACAAAACTGGATTTGCCAGGAGGGGAGACTGAACTAAGCTTTATTGGATCAGTGGGACCATGGGACTATCTGCTGCCATCTCAGGGAGGGGATGGAGAGTTGTGGAGAAGAAAAAATGACCAGATGTGGCGAGAGGGGGAAGGGACCTTGAATAAGGATATACAGGGATAGAAAAAAATTTCAGAGGGAATGCTGAACACAAATAATTTTATATGTAGCAAATTATTTGCATTATCACCCTTGATAAGTCATGCTTATGATTTTTATTTTCTTTATAGTTATTGTCAACTTATCAGCATTTTAAATTCAATTTACTGCTTTTCTTGATAAATACAAAATAAATAAAGAAAAAAAAAGAAGTTAGTTCTCATTGACATCCTCTTGTCCGATATTGAACTCCATGTTAGACAGGAGAAGCTTCACCTTTCATACTGATGCAGTATTTTCACCTTAGTAGGTGCACACAGCATCCCCAAGATTTGTTATTAACCTTCTTTTGTAAATAATCAGAATTTGATGTTTGTGGAGAATAAACTCTGAGAAATGAGTAGCTAAAACACAGCAGCAGTAATTCATGCAATATACAACATGAAATAGAATTTAACAATTAGTTATGCTATGTCTGTTTTTGAAATAACATAGTCACTAAAATCAACAACAAAAAGATATTACATTGGGAAATAAAGATGGCAAGGGGCAGTCCAAGAAACAATGGCAGGAGAGGTTGGGAGTATATGCAAGCATAAAACAATCAAAAAAAATCTACAGTTACCAAGGAAAAGGAAGAACATATGCTATCAAAATGAGGTTAAAATAAGTATATTATTATGTATATTATTTACAGAGAAAAATAATAAAACTTTTAAAGCGATTAATAAACAAAATAACCATAAGCAAATGTTCACAATATCTCTATTTTAAGTTTGAATTTTAAATATTAATTACCAGAATTTATTCAGTGACTTAAACTTATATGTGACATTTGCATTTTAAAGGTTAAGTGAGCATAGGTAATATATGTAATAGAAAATGTAGTCATTAATTTGATCAGAATGAATGAAAAAAGTTTGTAAAAGCTTTTAACATTTCTTTAGAGTATCATACCATAAAAATTGTCTTCAAATTAAACTATAAAGTAATTGAAAAACTTTTACAAAGAGGGATATAGAGGTACCTCAGTGGTCAAGAATATTTGATGCTCTTGCAATGGACCCATGTTTTATTCCCAGAATCCATATGGTGATTGACAGTTCTTTCTAATGTTCTCTCACGGGTGAAGGGGATTCAACACCATGTTCTGCCCTTTTCAATACATTTATCCATTTAATGTATACAGATGTAGTTTATTACAAAATGTTTATTCATATACATTAAATAAAACAATTACAAAATATAGAAACATACCATTTTTTTCATTTTTATTATGAATAAAGTCACTTTTTCTATCCATGTCTATCCCTATTCAAGGTCCCTTCCCCCTCCCACACCCTCAGGTCACTCTCTCTTCTCCACATCTCCCCATCTCCTCCCAAGCATGGCCAAGAGGTTCCAAGGTCCCAATGTCCCAATGTCCCAATTATGCTCAGTTCATCCTCCACTCCTGGCAGATCCAGTTTTTGCCCCCAACATCGAGACTGAGTGAGGTGAGAAACATAGCATTTAAATTAATTGTGAAAAGACAAGTCTATGAACAAAGAGTACATTTAAAAACACCATTTGGGACTGAGGTAGTTTCTCTGAAATAAAAACAAAGCACTAGTTCAGACATCTTTAGGAACCGTTGACTGCATTGACTGCATTTACTTCTGTATTGATGGCCTCTGGCAGAGGTGTGGGTGAGGAAGGTCTTGTTTTCTTTAAGGATCTGGCCACAGGGAGTTTAATTATGCTCTAGTAACTAAATAAATGAGCTGCATGAATGCGCTTTTTTAAAATGGGGAGATCATAAGAGTGGGTGTGAAATTGAGCACTGCTTTTACTTTTCATCTGAGAGTGGGACCCTGTAAATCTTTCTTTCATCTGTGTTACCTGTATGGTCTTTACAGGTCTGTGTAGGTAACCATATTTTTGAGGGAGAATTCAGGAAATATTGCAAAAGATCTGAAATTGGTAGGAGATGATTATGCCAGATTCCAAATGTGTTGAGGCTGTCCTCAAACACAGAACCTTCTGCCTTCATTTGCTTAGTGTGGGGATTAGGAACAAGTGTGTTACCTTTCTTGTAGCTACAGATTTTTCCAAGGTCAACATTGCAAGGAGGAATTACTGTTTCTTTGAAATGTCAAGTATAGTTCTTATCCACTCTTAGAGAGCTATAATAAGGTGCTTGTAAGCAATATGAAGCATCTTGATTTGGAGCCCGTATCAGTCTCTGCAGTTACATAATTTTGAATTTATTGAAGGGACTTGAAGAAGGCTAGCTGAGATAATTCCCTAGTTATCTGGTCACCCCACAAGCTTTGTCAGATTGTTTGGCATGTTGGAACCAGTGGCAGGACCTAAAACAAGGAAACAGCTTAAATCAACTATACTACTGATTTCAAAGGATCTGACCAGCTAGCAATTGCTGACAGAGTTGGGAGCGATGGAAAATATGGAGAGCTGAAGTGCACACTTGATTAAAAAAAATGCTTCAGTTCTGTATAAACATTTGGATAACTATAAATTGATAGACCTACTGAAGGTAACACAAGCATTGAATTGTCTACATTTCCAAAATAAGGAGGGTTGTTTTTTGTGTGTGTGAAACTTAGAGAATTAATTCTCAGTTGTTTGGAAGCCAACGACACACCAAGTGAGATTTATTTCCTGGTCTCTGCTCTTTTGATGCTTCAGTTCCCTCACCTGTACCAAACTGTGCTGTCTCAAATTGAAGGTGTTTTACAACAGTGTGAGCTCAAGGAACTGAGTGATTTGTAGTATCTCTCATGAGGTGGATTGAGAATGATCACATATGCTTGGCTAGCACTATTAGAAAGCAACTGAATCTCCTTCAAAGTTTAGATCATTGGGGCCACCTTCTGTTATAACAAAGCAACAGCTTGGATCAACTGTGAGAGGAACTCAAATTTTTGAATGGAGACTGGCTTCATGAATCATTTCTTGAAAAATCAGTTGCTGTTTTATAGCACTTTGTGGATGAAACAGATCCACCAACATTGCAAACATCAAATCTTTTCTTTCCAAAGCCAACTACCTCAGCACTCTGTTGCTTGATAGGATAGTGTTGGTGGTTGTTTAGTATTTTCAACTATGATTCATCTCAAAGGAATGAGTTTTTTGGAACGCATGTCCAATACTTTACTTCTTATGTAAGTACATTGGATCCTGTTACATTTGTGTTTCTTGGTTTTTCTTTGGCCACACTTAAATATTTTCCAGAAGATCTGCTAAAGAAAATATTTAACATTGAGTTCTTAGCCAGATTAGATTCTCAACTTGAAATTTTACCTTCAGCTCTAAGTTCAAGGGTCCACTTTTGCCTTATGGAGTTTAGTAAAGCAGTCTTAGAATGCCCCAAGTTTCAGATCCCATGGTTTAATGATTGCTTTTGTCAAGGACAATTTAACAAAGATATTGGTGTTGTGAACTGAGCACAACAGCAGATCTATAAAATTTTAGCAGAAGTCCTTGGAGAATGCAGATTTGTAAAGGCTTCTGCTCTTTCAACCTATTAACACATAGTGGATTTTGAATGTATTTTGGATAAAGGAAAATAAAATCTCTTCCTTATGGAAGCCATAGCATAACTCCAGGCAAATCACTGGGAATATCATGGTGAGTCAAGTTCTTCAGGAGTTGAGCCTGAGCCGAGGTTTCCACCAGAATCTGAGAGTTTTAGACTTTTTGAATGTAAGAGCCTTTTATTCAAATATTCCTTACTTAAAAGAAATATCTGCTGTAAAAACAAAACAAAAAAAAAACCAAAAACATTTGGAAATTTGGGGCTATCACGTTATTCAGGTCCCTTACTTTGAATGGAACTCTATGGCACTGTCAAAAAAGGATTCGAGGAGGAACAACCTGAGAGAGCACATATTTAAGCAGGCAAATCATGACTGAATTTTCATTTAAAATGATTACAGTAAACCATATTTATATTTCCTTTACTCAAA
This sequence comes from Sigmodon hispidus, assembly GCA_004025045.1. Lineage (NCBI taxonomy): Eukaryota > Metazoa > Chordata > Mammalia > Rodentia > Cricetidae > Sigmodon > Sigmodon hispidus. Next base: position 2,273 of record PVIH01008863.1, on the reverse strand, counting down.
TGATGTAACTCAATTAAAAAATGTGTTCCTATAAATGAGCTAGCACCTTGGAGCCCATTCTCTGCCGAGGAGTGCCTAACCTAGTCTTGATATTGGAATGAGTAAATCGGACATGGTGCCTGGAGTGGATGCACCATGCTGAGCTGACCCAACTCCTACCTCAAGAATTCCTGACCTTTGGGTGGAGGGGATCAGGGGATGGGGTGGGGTAAAGCTGAAGGCAGACTGGGAGCAATTGGGAAGAGGGAAGGAGGGTGACCAGAGGGATACATGGGAAAAAAGATATTTTTAAATAAATAGAATGTAAAGAAGGGAAAAATGTTAAGTGCCAAAACCAAACCAAAACAAAACAAAAAAACTCAACTAAACAAACAAACAAAAAAAAACTGAGGTGCTAGATCTATTCTGCAAATCATCCATCAGACAAAGAGGATATTTTTCACTTTACAATGTTACACCTAAGAATATTTCAGCAGATAGTATCTTAAGCACCACTAAGATCCTAATATTTTACAAGTTTAGAAAAGTGGTGCTGTATACATAGACAGGACATAAATATTAAAGCAGCGCTATTAGTAAGTAGATATATTTTCCACTCTCCAGTATTTACCTAATCTTGTTCATTTTAGTCCTAAAAGTTTTAATGCAATAGCAATATTAAACATGCCAAATAACAAAAACTAGAAAGTGTACATATTTAAAAAATAATATATCATATATGTTAATGTGTTTGAATTTTGTTAATAGTCTTTTAACATGGTTTCTTTGGATGTTTGCCAAAATTTCAATTAACACAATAATTCTTCAAATATGAAAAAAATATATAATCTGTTACTATGTTCGTCTGAAGAGATCATTTTACATACTGACTCTTATTCCAATATAAGCTCTATGACAGCATTCTACAAATTACTTTATAAATGTCTTTAATATTGGTAACCAACTGCCTATTATTTAGAGAATTTCCTCCTGCTATGGCTCATCTGGGCAGAAATGATGTCCCTAAAGCCTTAATCTTAAGCAAGATGCACAGAGGAGTTGAAAAGTTCAGGATAAGACCTGAAGCAATTGGTGACACAAATGGCAAATCCAGCATTTCATTAGCCTAGAGAAGATAGTCACCTTTTGTTGAACAAGTTAATGGCACATCAGAAATAATATCACTTAAAAAAGAAGTCTTTTACTTGTATACCAAAGTTGCTTTTTAAAGGCTCATATGCATGTTACGTCCATATGTAAGAATGCATATGTGGACAACATATAAATATTTTACAATCAGAAAGAAAATTTTGTTTAAATGTTATATACATTTAAGTGATATATTATTTTAATATCCAAATAGTGGGTTGATATACATTAATACCTATACACAAAAAGAGTAACAGTATATCCTTGCTGATGACATTTTTTATAGTGCCTAATCTAAATAAAAAAGCAATAGGGTACTTTAGAAAAATCTCTTTATATATATATATATGTATATATATATTATTTGGTCCAGAGCAAGGGAAATGCTCCTCCATTGTTGGTGGGCGTGTAAAATGGTTCAGCCACTCTGCAATGCAGTATGACCATTTCTCAGAAAACTTGGAATCATTCTCCCCAAAGATCGCTTTTAGGCATATACCCTAAGAACACACATTCACACTCCAAAAACATTTAAATCTGCCTATAAATTTATGATTTATTCAAAATCTTATTTTCTGATCTGCAGGAATCTGATCAGTTCTTGGTCCAGAGTATCAGATAGTGCTGTCACAGCATTGCTGTGACCATTGTAGTAGTATAAAAAATAGACTGTAAGAAATAAAAGGACAACAAGAAGTATGTTAAATGTGAAGGCAGGCATAGCGGTGGTTAAGCTCAGGTGGGTTCAACTTCACACAAAGAACTAAAAATAACTATTGAATATTCAGAGAGGGATAAAATATCTTCCACAGAAAAGAGTGCTCTAAGTGGTTCTGTAATGCCAAATGCTCAGCTTCAAAAATGTCCATATAAGTAACACCATACAGACTGAGCAGTATATGTATTTTAAGAATACAGAAACAAAATTCTTTATAAAAATTCCAACCTGATCCCAAGCTGTTCAGTGGTTGTGGTTTGCCGCTTGGGCATGTTTGGCTTTTTTTTTTTTTTTTTCTTGTTTGTTTGTTTAGAGACCATTAGTGAGTGAGTACATCCCCTGCTTATCTCTCTGAGTTTGTGAGACTTCGCTCAGGAGGATATTCTCCAAATCCATCCATTTGCCTGTGAATTTTAGGATATCATTT
>PVIH01008862.1:37339-87348 GCA_004025045.1 Sigmodon hispidus | reverse complement strand
GAAGACCTGAAGAGTGTTTTGACATCAGACATGAAGATGATGAAGATGCAGAACCTGGACTTTGTCCTGCTGAGTCTTGGTCTAACACTGGTCCAATATGCTCCTCACTATGTTCCCTTTCTTCTCTTTCAGAATGATAATGTATACTCTGTGACATTGTACATTAGAAGTATGTTATCTGCTGTTTCATTTTGATTCTACAGGAAGTTACAGCTAAGAGATTGCCATGAATATCAGAGTTTGAATTTTGGGCTTTTAAGCAGTATTGAGACTGTTATAGATTATGGGAAAAAATGGATATTTGCATTATGATATTGCTACAAACCTATGGGGGTCAGGGATGGAATATGGTAATTTGAACATGAATGGCCTCTATAGGCTTATATATTTGAATGCTTGGTCATTAGGGAGTCTGTCACTTATGAGGAATTAGGAGTTGGAGCGAGTATGGAGTGGGTGTGGCCTTGGTGTAGGAAGTGTGTCACTGGGGTGGGCTTTGAAGTTTCAGAAGCCCAAGACAGGTCCAGTGGCTCTCATCCTTTCTGTCACCTGTGGATTTGGATGTAGAACTCTCAGCTTCTTCTCCAGCATGCTTGCCTACATGCTGCCATGTTCCCCACCATGATGAAAATGGACTCACTCTCTGAAACTGTAAGCAAGCCCTAATCAAATGTTTTCTTTTTAGGAGTTGCCATGGTCATGATGTCAGTTCAGAGCAACAGAACACTGGCTAAGACATATTAGGTACTTGTTACAGTAAATGATCATCAGAATAGCATTTCTCCAGATTAGAATCTAGAAGCAATATGCCTTTCTCAAATTGTCATTTAGTGTTCTTCTCCTTCTTTTTCAATATACAGATATCATCTTTCTAATATCAAGTAGCTGTTTACAGAAGCCATAAGATATGTGTGGTCATAAACAAACTACACTTGAGGCACTTAGACAAACACTAACAATATTTGTAAAAAAAAAAGATGTTGGTTTTAGAAGTAGAAGAATTACAATACACCATTCATGCCCTTCTGAAACCCAAATGAGGGAAGAAGCCTTATTGCTGTTCTGTTAGGTGACAGGTGACAAGTAAACTTGCACATCATGGATCATGAATCCAATGTGCACATCACAGGATTAAAGCTCTGGTTAGTTGAGCTAATCAATGAAGAAAAATAAAAATAGCAAACTGCTTTAGCATATCAATACTATCTTTTTTCAGGACAAATAGTAATTAATTTGATAGATTAAATTACAAATAGTAATGTAATGACTAATTGGCCTGAGCTGATTCCACATACTACTAAGAATTTCTAGCATCTTAGGAAAGCTGTGACTCAAGCTCCCCTTGTTATTCCTGATACCACTGAAGGCCATGCAAATATCTGGGGTATTGGCAATTATTTGGAGCCATGTTGGTGTCTGAGGGCAAGACTGCCACTGGAGCCATGCCATGATCTCATTGGCCTGCAATTCCACCTGAGGCAAAGATGACATCCCAGAACAGGCTGCTGATGAGGACCACATCTGGGTCTAATGTTCTACCATAAACAGGGTCCATGTTCATGTCTGTGGCCTGTGGTACCACCAAAGACCATATGGATGCCTGGGATCTATGCCACAAACTGTAGCCAGGTTGGCACTGGAGGGCCACTATGCCTTGCGGTCCATGTCAAGGCTGCCACATGGATCCATGGTGTTGTCTGAGCCCAGGCTGCTGCCATGGGCCATGTCTGGGTTTGCAGTGCAGCAGTAGCCGAGGTCTGTGTTGATGTCTATAGCTCTTGTTGCCACCAAGAGCTGTGAGGATGCTTGGGGTCTGGAAAGCTGCCTGAGATCATGTTTGTGTCAGAGGGCCTTGCTGCTACTGGGAATATACTGATCTGGATGGCCTGTACTGCCACAGAGGCCATAGTGATGTCTGGAATGGAGCTGCTGCTGAGGGCATGTATGGGTCCATGTTCCTGCTGCAGCCAGGGTCTGTGATTATGTCCACGGCTCATATTACCGCAGGGTGTAATAGGAACCATCTGTGTTGAAATCTGAGAGCTCTGCTGAACTACCTCAGCCTCTGACTGGCCCTGGGACAGCTGGTGCTGCCCCTAGTGGGATACTGTAACAGGAGAGCTGCCTCCTTCTACCCCAAGGGCTGGCTCCTGCACTTGAGAGAGATAGCTCCTCCCCTCACCACTGGTGTGGGACCTAGGAGAGCTGGCTCTGCCCCTCACCTAAGAGGGTGGTGTCAATAGCCCAGACCAACCAGCTCCACTACAACTCAGACTCACCTCCTAGGCCTTGGGTTGGCCCACTCTAACAGCTGCTCCAACTATGACCAGCTGAAGTGCATAAAGAGACTAGTCCTTCAGAACAATAACCACAATATCTCCATGACTCAGAGCAACAGCAGGATATCTGAGAGGAGTATTGGTGAGGGTCCAGTGATAATGGTATGCTAGAGGCCTTGAGCCAAACCAATGACTAATTGCAATGAACATTTGTGGGTGGGGCTGACTGGACAAAAGGGTATATACTGTGTGACACATCACAGCTCCCAATGTCACTAGGATGAATGAAGAGGTGATGGAGAGACGGGAAAGATGGAGGAGCAAAGTGGGTATTTTGGGTTTTTTTTGTTTTTGTTTTGTGTATAATAAAGTTTGTGGGGAGTTATTTGGGGAGATGCTACAGGGGTGAGGGACAGATATGGAGGACCTGAGGTACGCAGAATTGGAATGCATGATGTGAAATTCCCAAAGATTCAATAAAGAAAGAATTACGATTTTAAATTCTACAGATGGAAGACTGTGCATCCTTATTATAATACTTCATCTGGGAAAGTTATTAAATGGGTTTGCTTAAAAATACTCATTGCCATGATGAAAATAATTATGCGCAAACTTCAAGGCCTCTAAGTGGCAGTTAAGAGTCTATACAAAGCAACAGCACTATCCAATTAAACATACAAGAGATGAAATTCCCAGAGTTTGTAACAGAGAATAATAATAATAACACAGGCTCCTCTTCTATGGTTCTCTTCCTTGTGGGCTAGCATGATTCTTTTTTTTAATTCTGGTCCTTACTTTCCTACCAGTGTCTACGGAATCATTTCAGGTTCCTCAAAGACACATTGAAGAGTCACAGGTTTTTCAGCCTTGCCTCTATAAATAATATGGAATGCTTTCATGCAGATTTCAGGCATTAATTTCTATCAACTTCAAAATTTTCTTTATCAATTTTATATCCAACCAGTATGTTAACTATATCATTTCATGTATGGTATGATTCCATTTCACTTACCCAACTATCCAGTTTAATGAAGGTGTCTCTTCTTGTGATGTTATCAACTAATATAACACTTTGTGAACCACTATAATAGCTGGGAGTTCATGTTCTAAAACCTGTCATGCCCAACAGTTTACCATATTGTAAATTTAGCTTTTTTCCATCTACTGAAATTGTTTTCCACTTTACAATAAGTTTTACAACACCTATTGTAGCTACAGTTTCTGGATCCAAAGTATCATTTGTAAAATTTAATGTCAAGCAAAATAATGTTTCTTGTATAAAAGTGAGATACCTTTTCAGACAAAATATTTTTAAAAAATTATGCCAGTAAGCCTGTCTTGAAAAAAATGTTAAAACAAGTTTTCCATAAAAAAGAAAATTGCATAAGTTAGAAATATAGATCTATATGAGAAAATGAAGATGTTGAAGAATGGGTAAAATAAATTTTAGTATATTTTATTTTTAATAGTTGATTGATAAATACATTTATCCAAAATAACAATAGAAAACTAATGCATTCCATAATTATTGCTCATGAATATTTGATATAAATGAAAACAGTGTTATAATAGCTAGGAGGGACAACTTAACACTTTGTCATAAAGCATGTGAAGGACCTATGGAGTAGTACAGTATCATTTGAAATGTGATGAAATATGATGTAAAATATTTGGTAACACATATGACAAGTTCTACAATTCTAGAAAAGAATAACTAGCATGCTAAAATAGTAAATGGAATAATTTTTTAAATGCTAAGTTAAAAACAGACACAAAAACATGGAAGTATCAAGTAAGTAGTAATAAATGAGGCAAGTACTAACCTAGACATCTCAATAGTCAATCTAAATATTTTAAAAATTTAATTGTGTGTACTTGTGTTTGTGTCTCTGTGTGGGTATGAGCACATGTGTGTAAGTACCCAGGAGACTAAGACAATATTTTTGATCTCCCAGAGCTGGAGTCATAGGTGGCTGTAGGCTACCTGATGTGGGTGCTGCAAACCAACCTCCAATCCTCTGAAAGAAGCAGTACCTGTTTTGAACAACTGAGCCAAACCACAATATTCATTTTAAATGTGAGGTTTCTGAACACTCTAATTAAAAGATGGATACATTCAGAGTGGATGAAAACAAATGGAGATGGCACCCTATTGTCTACAGAGATCTACTTTAGGGACTGGTGAGTAAAGAGTATTTGTTCTGCAATTCTGGGGACCAGAATTTAGATCCAACCATCCACATAAGTCAGATATCCCCATAAACTCATGGAATTCTAGCTCCGAGGGCTGTTAAGGGCATGAAAATTGTTGGGGCTTGTTGGCCCAAATTTAAGAGTGAGGTCTCATCTCAAAGGCAAAATCAGAGCATGATAAGAGGGGGACATATAGTACTCCCTGTTTTCTGACTGCCACATTCACATTTACATGTAATGTATATACACTCAGGTAGCACCTACACACACACAGACACACACACTCATAAATAAATACTTCAAATTTTTACTTCATATAAAAAGGCAATAATCTTTTTGATGTATGTTCTATTTGCAAATGTTTGATTGAGCATTTTAAAATCTATGTTCTTCAGAGATATTATTTTGTAACTTTCTTTCTTTTTTGTTGTGTCTTTACCAGGTTTGGGTACTAAAATGATACTGGCTTCATAGAAGCTGCTCTATTTCTACTGTTTCAAATAGTTGAGGAGGATTGACTGCAGATCTTTTTGAATGTCTGGCAGACAGAATTATGATATAAATCCATCTGGCTCTGGGCTTTTTTGCTAGAAGACTTTTTATTACTATTTCAATATCCTCCTTTGTTGTGGGTGTGTTTAGGTTGTTGACTTCTTGGTTTAATTTTGGTGGCTTTTCTGAATCTAGGAATTCGTCCATTTATTTCTGGTTTTTTAATTTAATGGAGTTCAGATTTTTAGAGCGTTTCCTATAATAATCTGAGATTAGTTGGTATCTGTTGTAATGTTCCTTGTTCATTTCTGATTCTGTTAATCTAGTCCCTCCATTTTGGTTTGGTGAGCCAAGGGTCTGTTAGTCTTGTCTATCTTCTCAAAGGACCAGTCTATTCATCGATTTTTATACTGTTTTCTTTGTTTATATTTTATTAATGCATCATTTCTCCCTTCCTTTTCCTCCTTTCAAACCCTGTAATATACCACATTTGCCCTCCTTAAAATTCATTTCCTTTATTTTATTTTATTTTATTTTTACTTTGTCCTCCGATCTTCAGGCCAACTTTATTAGACACACAATGTATCACCACACCAGCCAACTGTGGGAAGTGTCATCCCTGGACAGCTGGTCCTGGGTTTATAAACAGCAGGTTGAACTCACCGTGGAGAGTAAGGCAGTAAGCTGCACTCCTCCATGGCTTCTGCCTCAGCTCCTGCCTCCTGGCTCCTGCTTTCAATTTCTGCCCTGACTTCTCTCAGTGATGGAGTATGACCTGAGAGTTGTAAAATAAAAATAGAACCTTTCTCTTCTAGCTTGATTTTCGGATGTGGTATTTTATTATAACAAAAGAAAACAAACTAAGAAACCAGCCATGAACTGGGATGCTTGTCTTAATTTGCTATGATGATAACCATCATCTGTAGATAGACAATTATTTTCCATTTGATCAAGAACAAAATTTTGTCTGAACACATCCCTCCCTGGCATGTCTAATGTCAGGCCCATTCCCATTCTTTGATCATTTAGAAATATTTCTACTGTTTTTGAGATTATAATATGATTACATCATTTCTCCCTTTTATTCCCTCCCTCCAAATTCTCTCATAAAACCCTCCTTCCTACTCTCTTTCCAATTCACGGCCTCTTTTATCATTAATTGTTGTTACAATTAATACACACACACATATATATTCTTAAATACACAAATAAAACCTGCTCAGTCTGTGCAATATTACTTATATTTCTTGTATGTACATGTTTTTAAGACTGATCATTTAGTATCAAGTAATGAATTGGCATACTCTTCCCTGAAGAAGACTATTTCTCCAACTTTTAGCACTTCTTACTTGCCTATAGCTATTTGTCCATGGATGAGACTCCATGAGACTTCCCCCTTCCACATTAGCATGTTTACTGGTGCTGTCCTTGTTCAGCTCATGTTTAGGTAGTCATGTTGGTGAGACTTTATGGGTATAATTTCTCATATTTCTAGGAGATACTCTCATAGCAAACTACCCATTCCTCTGGTTCCTACACACTTTCTATACCACCCCTTCTGCAGTTAACTGTTGATACAGAAAATCATATATATGTATATCACATCCCATTCATGACTCCTTCATTGGTATTTTGCATGCTTTATGATAAAGTGTATATATTTCTAAATACATAGATATAGCCTGCTTAGTCTACATAATGATACTTGCATGTATGTTTTCAGAGGTGATAACTGGGTGTAGGATAATGAATCGGTGTGCTGTTCCTTGTGAAAGACTATTTATCCCACTGTTAGCATCTTATTCCTTTGCTGCCTATAGTTCTTTGTGTAGGGCTGAGACCTCTTGGGCTTTCCCTTGTCCATGTTAGCATGTCTATTATTCTTATTCAGTTCATGTTTCAGCAGTCTTGTTGGTGAGACCTTATAGATATAGTTTCTGACATTTCTAGGAGACTCAATCTCAAGACAAACTCCCTGAGTCAGTCAGGACTACATCATGACACCCTGTCTCAAAAAATAAAAACAGTATAGCTTTACTGAATAGCACTTATGGTCGAATTGGTCTAATCAATATCTATAGAATATTTCTTCTAGAGACAGCAAGAAATACATTATGCTCAATCACATGAGAAACACATATCAAAATGGACTATATAATGAGCCACAAACTATAAGTTAGCACACTTAAGAAAACAACAATCATTTAATGTTTTCAGAATATAATGTTAATAAAAAAATCAATAAAACAAATACACCTTCTAAATATATTAATCAAAGACAAATTAGAAGAAATTAAAAAAATAGGTACTTTGAAAAAATTATGATAAAAATGAAACATCAAAATCCTTGAAATATAAATACCGTAGTGCTTACCAGTAAAATTATAGTGTTGTGTGCATACATTAGAAAAGGAGTAACTTATCACCACTAGTCTCACACTCTATCTCAGGAAACTAGAAAAGAACACAGGAAGAACAAATGGAGCAGAGCTACAAATAAATAAATAAAACACTGAGAAAAATGAGACATGAAAGCAAGAAGGGGACTTGACAGCGGGAAGAAAGGTTTCACTTGAAGAGGGAGAGGTATTGTAGAAGGATTTTTAATTGTTTCTTAATATAATTAGATAATATTTATTAGGAAAAAAGGCACTTATTAGATAAAAATGATTCCAGGAGGAAAATTGAGCTGAGACGCACAGAGGGAGGAGCTGAGAGGTTTTTTTTGGGGGGAGGGAGCACGCCAGACCAAAGAGAGTGGGAGCAGCTTTAGAGCTAGTGTCTTTGATGATTTTGGCTATGCCCTTTGGGATCTAGTTTTTTAACATCATAATCGCTCACTTGGGTAGCTCTTGACGTCTCATTATATATTTTTTTGTTTAATTAAGAAAGTTTTAAACTAAGTAAAAGACTATATATTATAGGGATTATTGTAAGGTTGTGTTTGTGGGAGGAAAAGGCACTAACATAAGTAAAGTTATATTATAACTAACAAACAACAAATATAAGGTATATCTCAATGTCTAAAATATTGGTATGAGGCAATGTATATGGATTGTTTTAAGGTTGTTTATTTTGAATAATAAGGATTGAATATTTAAATGTTTTTGTTGTGATATGAAGTAATACTAACTTTAACTATTTAACCACTAACATCATTAAGATTTGAGAGGGAAAATATATTATCTGAAGGTTGGAAATATGAGAGAGTAAGTTTTAAGATTTAGGAGAAGACAATGACAATTAACTATTTGGACAGTCATTCACAGTTTTTTTGTATAGTGGGGCATTTTTTTTTTTTTTTTTTTTTTTTTTGGCTATTGGCCTAGGATGTTTGATAAGTTTTTACTGAAGTAGGGTATTTTTGGGAGAGACTTTTATTTTGTCTAGGCAGGCTTTGGCAGTTTTTATCTTTTATTTTGTTTGTCTAGATTGGACAGTGTGTATGTTGACAGTAGTCCGGGCAAGTGCACTCTTTTGTTTATTAGGCCATTATCTGTTAAAGAAGACAATTTTTTATGAGATGTTTATGATGTTTAACACTACTTTGGGAAAGAAACAGTGATGTTAGGAGTTGTATTTTTATGGCTGAATTTTAGATAACAAAATTTTAAATGTTATATTTTTTTGGTTTATGAAGTAGTTGAAGATATTTATCTACTTGATATATTTTAGCATGTTTTTGAGAATCCTGAGTATTTTGATTGTTATGTGACAAATTTGAGTAGTGGCAATCTGTAATTTTAGTCAACTGAGAGAGTGAAGTTTATATTGTAAGAATAGGCAATTTATAAATGAGTATACATTTTTGTATAATGACTTTAAGTATAGCAATCTTATGAATATTAATTATGATATATGTCATGTAAAGTGACAACAGTATTTAAACATATATTATTGTATAAAATATTTAAAGAGCTATATAAAACAATTTGTGTATATATTATAACAAACGTTATGACTAGTATAAATAAATAGAGGTAGAAATTGTATTATGGAAATGACAATAATATATTTAATATGTATTAATGTGTAAAATATTTTAAACACAGGTAAAAACATGAGTAAAATAGGGCAATTATATATTTAGTTTTGTATTAATATATATTACTTTAATTAAACATAGAGAATAATTTTTATCTGAATTAATATATAAGATTTAAATTTTTATTAATATACAGATTATTGTAGAAGGATTTTTAAATTGTTTTTTAGTTAATTAGATAATATTTATTAGGAAAAAAGGCACTTATTAGACAACAAATGACTTTAGGAGGAAAATGGAGCTGAGATGCACAGAGGGAGGAGCTAAGAGTTTTTTTTGGTTGGGCCATACCGGAAAGGAACAGAGCAGCTTTAGGGCCAACCCTGGCCACACCTCTCGGAATCTAGTTCCCTGATGTCATAAACGCTCACCTGGGCAGCTTTTGATGTCTTCCTACAGAGGGGGAAGGAGAAAGGAGGATGAGGTGATGAAAAGCTAAATGACATTATATATGTGTGTGTGATGCATATATATGTGTATATAAAATTATTAAACAATAAAAATAAATCTTTCAATGACAGTGAAGATCATAAATTCATTTCTTTTTAAAGATTTCCAAATCAACAATATATGTGTATATATATGTTACATAATTAAAAAGGAATAACAGAGTTAGCCTACAGCTAGCAGAAGTAAAGAAATAATAAACATTACCATAGAGATAGGTAAGAATCAAAATAGAAAAACAAATCAATAAAAAGTCTTAGAAAAAGGCAAAGCTTTAGATGGACTAATTAAAATAAACAAACATATAGATGAAATTTAACAGTCATAAATCAAATTAGAAACATTACTATATAAAGTAAAGACATAACCACTCCAAGGTATGGTGGAAGGAAGGTTTACATTGTAGATATGAGGGAGAGTACAATTAGAGGCACCTGGAAGGGTCCAGAGCAGGGATTAGATTAAGCCATGAGAAAAGAGAGAGAGAGAGAGAGAGAGAGAGAGAGAGAGAGACAAAAGAGAAGGCCTAAAGAGCAAATAGCTGAAATGTGAAATGGCAGGGTTAAATGGCAGGGTTATATGGGAATCAGAAGCTGGGGGAAGGAAAGCCCATGACCTAGAGAAGGTTATAGTATGGGGAAGGGTAAGAAGAGCTAAAAAGAGCCACAGGTACCAAGTGGGCCTGGAGGCAAGTATGCATTTTTGTATCCTAATAGGTACTACAGATACCATTTCTTTTAGATCTTATAATTATCATATTCGCAGAAATAAAAATTATGAGTACTGTGTGTAATTGCATGCCAACAAATTAGACAAACCAGATAAGATACATATTTCTAGAAACACAACTTATGAAGACTGACTAATGAAGTAATAGAATTTCAGCATAGACTTATAACTTGTAAGGTTATTAAATCATTGACCACAAACTCAAAAAAGAAAAATCAGTCTGGATATGATGCTGCATGCCTTTAACTCCAGCACTCAGAGGCAGGGGTGAGGGGAACTCTGACTTCTAGGACAGCTTGGTCTATATGGTGAGGAGTTCATGGACATCCAAGGATATGTAGAAACTCTGTATCCCGTCTCCAAAAAAAAGTACAATACACAAAACTGTCTTATTGGGGAGCTATCCTAAATATTTAAAAGATAAACTGCTAATATTTATATTCATTATTAAAAATAGTCATCCACAAACTTGTAAAGAAAAAAGTAGGTAGAAAATTTTGCCCATGTCATTTCATAAGGCTACTACTATTAGCTACGTAAAAAATTCACACAAAGTACCACGAGAAAACTATCACTTGTGAAAACTAATGCAAAATTCATCAACCAAACACTAGCAGATAAAATTCATCAGCTTATTTAAAGATTGATGCTCCATGGCCAAATAAATTTTTTCCCACAAGTGTAAAGGTGATTAAAATACAAAAATCAATGTAACAAGTCCTGTTAAAAATGAAGGGCATACTCAACATTTTATATAAAAATAACAATCTATGAAAATACTATATACAGTCAGATGGTAGTGGCACACGCCTTTAATCCCCGCACTCAGGAGACAGAGGCATGTGGCATCTGGTCTACAGAGTGAGCTCTAGGACAGTCAGAGTTACCAAAGAGAAATCCTGTCTCAGGAAAAATATATAAAATACATTTTTTTAATTTTGAGATTATAATATACTTGCATTCCTTTTTCTTTCCTCCCTCTAAACATTCCCAAATACGATTCCTTGCTCTTTTTCAAATTCATAGACTCTTTTCCCCTAATTGGTATGTCATGCCATGCATATATGTATACATATACATTCCTAAAAATAACCTGTTTAGTCTTTATTCTGTGGCTTGTACATATGTTTCAGGCCTGACAATTTGGCACTGGACAACCAATTGGGGTGGTCTTCCCTGAGGAGAAACACTTATCTTGATCCCAGCTTTCTGCAATTGCCTATAGTTCTTTGTCAATATATTTTGTTTTATTATTATTATGTATTTATTCATTTTTTTAAAAGTCCTTTTTTTCATGTATCTCCTTGCTCTCCCTCCCTCCCTTCCTCCTCCCAAACCCTCCCTGTCAGCCTTCAGCCTGCCTCCTCCCCATCCCCCATCCCCTCCCCCTAAAGGGCAAGAAGTCCCAAGGTGTTTCAGCTCAGCATCCACTCCAGGCAGGTGCGATTTCCTCATCCTAATGTCATGACTGGGTTAGGTGTTCCTCTGGAGGGAATGGGTTCCATACACAGAAACAGTCTGATCCCTCCACTTGAGGCTCCACACACTGCCTATGTCAGTGGACAGTTGCCTATCCTTGGAGGGCCTAGTTCCTTTTCTTGAAGGTTCCCCAGTGGCTGTTCTTAATTCAATGAGCTCCCAAGAGCTCCAGCCAGCCATCGCTGTGAGAATTTTCCTCATAATCCCTATCCCCTTGCTCATATAGACTCTCCTCCCCTGCTCTCAGCTGGACCAGGAGCTTAGGCCAGTGATCAGCCAGTCAACATACTTTCTTAAAGAGAAAAAAAAATAGGAATAAAAGGAAACTTCTTCATTGGTGGTGCTGCCACTCCTGAGGTGGTCCTGGTCTGTATAAGATGGGCTGAGCAAGCCATGAAGAGCAAGCAAGCCAGTCAGCATCACTCCTATATGGCCTGTTCATCAGTTTCTACCTCACCTATGTTCCTGCTCTTGCCTTGAATTCCTTCAGTGATGGACTACAAGCTGTAAGGTGAAATTAATCCTTTTCTTCTCAAGGTACTTAAGGTTATGGTGTTTTACCATAGCAATAGAAACCACTACCAAGATAGTAATATAATCTTTCTTGACCATTATTGTATATATCATTGGTCTTATAATAAAATATGGTTTTTACTATTTAGAATGAATATGTAGTTTTTACTATGCACTTTTATTTTTTTCTGTAAATATAAATGATAGTCATTTTTCTTTTGTTTTTAAATACAGCATTTACAATATTTTTGCTTTGTTATTCCTACACCTGGGAGGTAGAGGCAGGAAGATCAAGAGTTCAGAGATAGTATACTGAGTTCACAGTCAGACAGGACTATATGAAATCCTGTCTGAAAGGCCAAAAATATAAAAAAAAATGAGAGAGAGAGAGAAAGAGACAGAAAGAATTGAAGACAGTATACTAGACAAATCAACTGTTTTGCATATTTGTTATATTTATTATAACAATATTTTTATATTATATAAATAATTAATATTATAGTATATAGATATAAATAAATATTGTTTTGCAATATTACTATATTGGTTTATATTCCCACTCGTAATGTCTAAGTGTTCTGAGTTCTCCACAACTTTGCCAATATTATTCACTCTTATTAAAAAACAGAAATATGAATTGCTATGAAGTGGTTTGTGGTGTGACAATTGGATAAGCCTTGAATTAGTATAACATGTCACGGACCCCAATGCCTCAGATCCAAAGGAATGGCAAAACTTTCCTGGAGTCAGGTTCAGGTGAATAGCAAGTACTAACAAGCACTGATGTTGACTGTGAGTACAGAAAATATTAATCAAGCTTCCTTCTCCCTGGTGACAGCAACCTGAGACTGTTCACCTACAGAGACCTCCTATGGAGATTAGTGAACACATCTCCTTGTTCAGCTGCACATAATAAATGCATCTCTTCCTCCCTCCTCTATCAGCTACATATAAACACACCAAGTTTCCCAGCTGCTGATGTGTCTCCACCACAATGCATGGTCCACCCTATCTCAGGTTTTCTCTGTGTCTGTCTTCACTCCCCATTGCTCAGTCAGATCAATCAGAAAGCCATGAACGTTGCAGCACTGTGGTTTAGATTGTATTTGCCTAAATAATAATAATAATAATCATCTTTTCATTGATTTTTTTGGTTGTAAGTAAATCTTCTTTAGACAAATATCTATTAAAATTATTTACCCAGTTTTCAACTGTGTTAGTCTCCATTTGTCAACTGATAAGAGTTACTTAAGAAATCTTAGTTGAAAATACTGGTATATGCCTATAATACCAGCACTTGGGAGGTCAAAGTGGGAAAATCACTACAAGTTTGAGATGGGTAATATCCATATAGCAAGACCAGCTAGGCTGCATAGTGAAACCCTATCTAAAAAAAGTAGGTACAGCCAGATGACTCAGTGTGTGTAAAGGCACCTGCCAACTGGTCTGATGATCTGAGTTCAGTCCTTGGAACCCATATGATGAAAGGCAAGAATAGCTCCCATATATTGCCCTCTAACCTCTACACTGTGTTAGAAACATACCCATATACATGCAAACATGTACACAAAATAAATGAGTGAAAATGTACTAAAAAAAACCTAAAAATTCTGGCTACTAATCCCTATCTCATATATAAAATTTATCAGTATATTTTCTTTTTAATGTCAAATAATACTTATTTTCACGAGTACTAAAGGAAAATGATAATTATACTAATTGATGATTATACTAATCATCAAGCCAAATTACTCTTATAACAAAGACAGCAATTGCTCAGTGTATTCATACTTTTAGTTTACTGAACCTTTGGAAATCTAGGCTATTCTGCTAGATTTAACTTTTTAGATCAAGATGCTAGACTACAGTGATCAACATCACTTGGTATGCTGTTCACTTACAATGAAGTCTATCTGTACATGCTACATATATGACTGGCAAATGGGGCAGATATTTTGCTACATATGACAAAGTATGGCTCTATCTTTTGGTATTTGCTTGCTGACAGCTTTTAAGATTGACTCCCTCTTTTAAAATAATATTTTTATTTATTTTTTGAACATGTCTTATATGCATACAATATATTTTGATCTAAATCACTATTCTGCCCTCTGTTTTACATATGGACACACTGATAACTCTCTTTTTTCCCATGCGGGCACACTGAGAAGAAAATCAGGGTGCTTTCTCTATGGGCATCTATGAAGACTTCAAACCAAATGCAAACAGACAAACAAACATCACCAAACAAATAAAAAAACAAATCCTGGCCCCTCCCCTTACTACCAACCCCCTCCAGAAAGTCACTTTGCTTTACTCTTTCAAGCCATTTTTAAACTGCTTTGCTTTATCCAGAAAAATCTTGTTATATTAGAAAACCAAGTTTCCATACTCTCTTGGCATGTGCCTGATATAATCTACCATTTCACCTGAAGGAAAATTTGAGTGAATGTATATTCTATCTCATGGGATGACCACAATAGCTAAAAGAAAAATATTTTTCTATACAATAAAGCTAGTTTATGTAGAATAAAACTAATACTAAATTTACATCAGTGCATACACAGGGAAGAAGAAAGGGAAGTAGTTGTAAAGATTTTTTTGCAAAAGTTAACTGTTTATCCTTAATATTTTATTTTAAGATATATATATAACATTTATGGTTTTATGTAGATATGTCAAAATCATCATTTTTGACATATCAGAGAATTACCATTACTTTGCTAGGAATCTCAAATGAAAAAGGCACCATCTTGGAGCCTTTCTATCTTCTCTCCATCTCCTGGGATTTATGCACTAATGGATGACACATACACTCATTTTGATTTTTATGATAGATTAGTTTTAATTCAGAAGAAATATTTGTTTAGTAAAACAAAAGATAAAGAGCCCTTATCTAAGAACATGACTTTTTTACTTGGTCATAGGCTATTAGTATTTAGGAAGTTCTTATCTAAGATGCTTTGAAGAACATGAAGTTTCTTCAACTGTGTTATCTAAATGAAATAAAACTCTGCTAAATAAAACCCTGCTAAATAACAAAGGCTACTTACTGGTACTGAATTGCTAATATATCATACTGTCTGCAGATTGCAGAATTTCCTGGTGCACCGAATAAAGTTGTAACAAGCATTTTGAGTAGAATAGAAACTAGATTAAAACTGTGGGAAGGCTAAAATATAAAGAAATAACAAAGAGATAATAATATATAAATTAGATAGATAATAGTAAAGTTAGTAAAATAGTAAAGCTTGAAAAGGGAAAAGAATTTTTGCCCTTCTTTTGGGAAAAAAAAATATAGTTTCCAAAGAGAAAATGAAGAAA
The DNA here is from genome assembly GCA_004025045.1 of Sigmodon hispidus. NCBI lineage: Eukaryota > Metazoa > Chordata > Mammalia > Rodentia > Cricetidae > Sigmodon > Sigmodon hispidus. The sequence goes on along the minus strand of PVIH01008862.1, from coordinate 71,847 downwards.
CTGTAGAAAAAATGGAGTTAATGTGGAGGAGTGGTAGGGCCAGTGAAATGGCTCAGGAGGTCAGGCTAACAACTTGAGTTCATACCTCTTGATCCTACATGGTAAAAGAAAAGTGCCAACTCCACAGGCTGTACTCTCACCTCCACATAGGCACTGTGATGTGTGCATATGCATGCACACACACAAAAAATGTAAGTAAATTAATACAACTAAATGTTTATTAAAATGGAGTAGAGTGATGGTAATCAGGAAAGTAAAATTTCTAAAAAAAATGGATAGAATTGAAAGGAGAAACACTTTCAAAATGATAATAGGAAACTTCAAATACTACACCCAATAGTGAATAAAATATCTAAAAAGAGAAATCAGTAAAGAATCAGGGTAACAAATATAAATATGTATAATTTGAGCTTTACAAATAAATATAAATTCCTATAAACAGACTACTGTATATATAAATACAGTACTGTATATATACTATATAAATACTGTATATATAATAAATAATATATAAACAGACTACTGTATATATAAATATAGTACTGTATATATACTATATAAATACTGTATATATAATAAATAATATCTATATATACAGTACTGTATCAAATAACAGCCAAAAAACCTTAACCCTAATATTCTTCTGAAATAAGTCTCAGTGAATTTAATTTCAAAATGTAGATTTAACTAAATATATAGTTACAATGAATGAAGCCTCCTTGGGCACCTTCACTCACATGCACACACTCACACTCACGTACATATACATAATTAAATATACAATAAATTGTAAAAGTAGGTAGATAGACATGGTAACACATACAAGTGTGTGATCCTAGTAGTCAGGACACTTGAAGAGTTGGAGGCTAGCCTAGGTACTTGGCAAAGTCTTGTCAGAAAACATATAAAGAAGCAGCACCTTTAAGAGGTCATGAGAGTTGTTCTTTACTTAATGGATTAATATCACCATCATTAGAGTGGGTTAGTTACATTGAGAATAAGTCTGTTATAGCTTAAAAGCCCTCATGGTCTCTTTCTGACTGGTTCAGAAGCACTTGTTCTTCTTCCATGTAATTTTGCAGCAAGAACATCCTGACCAAATCCATTTTTCCTCCATTTTGATTTTCTAACCTTCACAATCATGAAGCATGTAAACTTTTCATTGTTTAAAATTTACTCAACTTATATCATTGTTCTAGCAGCAGAAAATGAACTAGGGCTGACTATGAACGACAACAGCAATCCCCTCCATTGAGGCAAACCAAAAGGCACTTGATATGTGATACCTTTTCATAATAAAAACATATTCATGTATTGGGGCATACAAAGAAACTTTATGGCAGAGCATTCATGAAAAACCCACACCTAACACAATATTAAGTATTTTTTAAAAAACACATTCACAAAAAAACAGGAACAAGACAATCATGCTCTTTTCACAACTGTTCTTTGTACTAGATATAATAGCCAGAGAAAGTAGATAAGAAAAAGAAACAAAATGTAGCCAAGTAACAAAGAAAGGAGAGGGACTAGAGAGATGGCTCAGCAGTTTAGTTCCTAGAACTCATATCAGTTGGCTCTCAGCCACCTTTCACTCAAGCCTTGGCTTTGATGCTCTCTTTTGGCCTCTGAGTGCACTCAAATGCAAGAACACAATGGCATGCACAGATGTGTTCGTCTGTATTTACACACACACACACACACAAAGAAGCAGAAAAGGCTGGGATATATAACTCAGCTGATACAGTGCTTGCTTAGCACTCAGGAAGGCTTGGGTTCAATTCACAGCACCATGTTGTGTGACATATCTTTAGCTTCAGCCCTCAGAAAGTGGATGCAGGAGGATGAGAAGTTCAAGGCCAGTCTAGGCTACATCATGAGATCTTATTTCTAAAATAAGGGGGTGGGGAAACAAGGAAGAAAGGAAAAAAGTACGTACATTTTAGATGATACGACATGGTCCTACATAATACGAATTCATAAGGAATCCAAAAAAACTATAAAAGTCAATAAATAAATTTAGCAAAAATACAGATTGTCAGATCAACTAATAAATATCAGTTGTATTTCTATATAGTAGCAATAAACAATCTGAAATGAAATTTTTTAACTGCAAAAAAAAAATGTGACTGGAAGGGCATGCCTATAGTTTTATCATTTGGAGCACTAAGAAAGAACTGTAAGTTAAGAGCAGCCTGGGCTAAAAAGAACTCCAGTCCAGGCTAGGCTCTTTAGTGAGACCCTGACTCATAAAAGTGACTTGTTTATAATAGTATAGAAAAGAACAAAATATCCAGGAATAAACTAAAGCAAAGATAAATTGTTTAAAGCCTAAAATTCTAAAATACTACAACAGAAATTAAAGACCTAAACAAATGTTCTGTATTCACAGACTGGAAACTTAATATTATATAGATAAGATAGTAATATCCCCAAAGTAATTTGTAGTTCCAATGTAATTCATGTCAAAATGGTAATGACTCCCTTCTTTAAATTTTACCATCATCATGAATGTATGATGTATGTGTGTATGATGTGTGCAGTGAGTACTGGAATGCATGTGCCACATGGATGCCAGAGGACTTTTCAGGAGTTGATTGATTCCCTCATTCCACTACGATCAAGCTCAGGTCTTCAGTTTCAAGGCAAGTGCTTTTACCTGTTGAATAATCCCACAAGCTCTCAATGACTTTCTTATGTAACCAAAAGGCTGATTATATCCTGCAGTGAACCCTGAATACTACAATACCAATTTTTCAGGAAAGCTGTGCCCATAATATAACAATGGCACAAAGACTATGGTGATAAACAATTGTTTTCTAAATGAATTTGAAGCCTGCTCCACAAGAAGTGATTTTATACCTGTTTTGATTGTGATCCCAGTTAAAAGCCCATGGTTGGTTAGCAGAAGTCATAAGGTGTAATCTGCAATTGTTATTTAGATAAATGATAATGTTGTCAAATTGCCTTCTAAATATTCTGGTTGATAACCATAAATTAGTGTTGTTGTTAACTGTTAGCCAGAGAAGCTTCTTTCCAAGTGGGTAGAGGACATGCAAAGAGAGTCATAACCAATCAAAATGCTGAGAATATGTGACTACTGAGTCCTCAACTCTAAATGTGACATCTACCACCAATCCCCTCCTGAGGCTCAGCGAACATCCTGGAAGAGGGTGGGCAAAATGAATATAAGATTTAGCTGATAGGGAGAAGCACAGTGAAATGGTGTCTTCTAGACAGGACACAGTTGATTTGCTCATGAACTCACTGTAGGTTCTTTAGTTATCTGCACACAATCAGTCAACATTTCAGCAAGCGGTACTAAGGGGATTCAGAGGAATACATTAAAAAGAGGAAAGAACATGAAGGTGGGGAAGGAATGTGTTGAGGAGCTTGTGATGGTGGCAACAGGGAAGTTCTCAGTCAATAAAGTCAAGATACATTTATATATATATATTTATCTCACTTGGTCGCTTCATTAGATCTCAGCAACCTGTGGAGGAAGAATTGTAGGAGCCAGAGTGGTCAAGGACACCAGAACATGGCCTATAGAACTTAGAAGAATTCATAGGAGCTCACAGAGACTGAGCCTTGTATAGGTCTGGACTAAGTCCTCTGCAAATATGTTATGCGGTTGTTAGCTTGGTGGTTTTGTGGGACTCCTAACAGTAGTAGGCATGTCTTTTACTCATTTTCCTACCCTTAGGGACTCTTTTCCTCCTCTTGGGTGACCTCGACCAATTTTGATGTGATGTGAAGGTTTGTTTCAATTTTATTGTAAATTTTTAAGCTATCTTCATTTGATATACTTGGGAGGCCTGTTCTTTTCTGAAGGCAAATAGAGAAGGAGTAAATCTTGGGGAGAAGGGAGATGAGGGAAGATCTGGGAGTAGTGAAGGGAAAATGCAGTTGTGACGTATTGTACAAGAGAACGATAAAAGTTTTAATTGCAGAAAAAGGGATACAAATCTAAACAGACAACTATAATAGAGAAAATTCAAATGACTAAGAAACATGTAAAGAAATATTCATCATCAGAGAAATGCAAATCAAAACTAATTTGAGATTTCATCTTACACCTGTTAAAATGTCCAAGATCAATAAAAGAAGTGACAGCTCAAGCTGCTGAGGATATGGAGTAAGAGGAACACTCCTCCACTTCTGGTGGGAATACAAACCCTTAGAGACACTATGGAAATGAGTATGGTAGTTGCTTAAGAAGATGAAAATAGATAAACCTCAAGATTCTGCTATACCACTTTTGGGCATATACTCCAAGGGCACTTCATCCTACTACCAAGACTTGCTCAACCATGTTCATTGCTGCTTATTCATAGTAGTCAGAAACTGAAAACAACCTAGATGTTCCTGAAAGAAAGAATGGATGAAAAAAACATGGTACACTTATACAATAGAGTATTACTCTGCTGTTAAAAAATGACATCATGAACTTTGCAGGCAAATAGACGGAGCAGAAAAAAATCATTCTGAGTGTGGTAAATCAGACCCAGAAAACTCAGTATAGTATGGATTCACTTATAAGTGTATATGGGCTGTTAAGTAAGGGATATCAAGCTACAATCCACAGACCTAGAGAGGTTAGGTAAAGAGGAGGGCTATGTGTGCGGGAGAGGGGTTACATGGATTTTCCTGGAAAGGAAAAAGTATCCCTACCTGAGAGTGGATTGGGGACAGGTAGGGATAGGAACAGGAAGGATCAGGTAGGAGGGAAGGGATGGAGGGTGAGAATGCTGGGAGATGCAGCTGAGTTTGGGGGGCACTTGGGGGACCATGTGTAAACCTAATGTAGTGGTAACTTCCTAGAATCTATGAGGTTGATCCTAATGAGGATTACTAGTAATGGGGAACACAGACTCTGAACTGGCCATCTCTTGTAGCCAGGGAAGGCCTCCAGTGACAGGACTTGTTTTCATTCAGTTGAGTTGTTAACCAAGGAGGTCCTGTGGAGATCCCTTAGGGATATCCCAGGCTAAAGCTAGCATAGAGAGTTGTTTCCAAAAACTGACAGAGAGAGGTCAAGCCGGTGCCTGCATGGAGCCTTCACCTCTATGTTCCAGTCTCCTTTGTGAAGGCAGGCAATCTGCAGGCTACTGAAAGAGAAACCTGGACACCAATTCAGCCACAAAACCCTTGACCTGCAATCTGTCCTGCTTGCAAGATCTGCTGGGGCAATGTTGACACAGAACTTATGGGAGTGGCTAACTAATCTACCAATATCTGGTTTAACCTGAGGCCCACTCTACAAGGAGAAGCCATGCTCTACAGTGCCTGGATGGCTGGGAATAGGCTACTAGTACAGAAAGCTAGGGTAGAACCAATCATGAGTGGTAAAAAAAATTAATGAAGTGATTCCTAATGATATTCTGCTATATTTATAGATTGGTGCCTTGCCCAGATGTCATCAGAAAGGCTTCTTTGGGCAACATATGGGAGAGGGCACATGGATCTACAGCTAGACATTATGTGGAAAGAGTTTAAATTGGAGGTCTCTCATCAAGTCCTACCCCTTGGAGCTCAGGAAATATATTGAAAGATGATAAGAAAAACTGTAGGAGTCAGAAGGGATAGAGGACACCAAAAGAACATGGCCCACCAAATCAACTAAACAAGGTGCACATGTCCTCACAGAGACTGGTATAGCACACACGGGTCTGCAGCAGGTCCTCTGCATATATATTCTGACTGGCAGTTTGGTGTTTCGCAGGACTTCTAACAATGGGAGTGGTTGTGCCTCTGAGTCTTAAGTCTGCTGTTGGGACTCTTTTCCTCCATTTTGGTTGCTTTGTCCAGCCTTGGCAGGAGGGCAATGACCTTGTCTTAGATCCTGTTTTTTTTGCCTGTTTTGTTGTTGTCTCTTAGAGGCCTGCTCTTTTCTGAAGGGAAATGGAGGGAGGAGTAGATCTGAGAGAGAGGAGAAGTTGAAAGGAGCTTGAAGGAGTTGGGGGGGAAGAAGAAATTGTGGTTGGGATTACTATATGAGAGAAAAATCTACTTTTTAATAAAAATATTCTTAAAAATAAATTGACAAAGAATGTTAGTTTTGCTTTAATTTTATCTTTTTGAGAATTTCATACATTGCATTTTAATCATACTGACACCTTCCTAACTCCTCCCAGACTTACCTCCTCCCAATTCCATACCCACCCAATTTCATGCCCTCATTTTTCACAAACCAAGTGAAGTTCAATTTTTGCTGCCTATATATTCTTGAGTATGTGGTCAAGCACTGGAAGGTGGTCATGTACCGGTACCACACCACTAAAGATAACTCTTCCTCTCCTGGAAGCTACCCATTACCAACAACTTTTCAGCTAGTGATGGGAATTCATACCCACTTCCCATTTCCGTGGTTGGATTTTGTCTGGCATGATCTTGCACATATGAACTCACGGCAATTGTGCAGCTTGCATAAGACCTGTGCAAGATAAATGGTTTTTAAAAGTAGGTCATTAAAATTTACACAAAATTGATCAAAATAATAAAAATATTCATGAACCAACAGAACAAAAGTACAGTATGTTCCTTTACTGATTTCAAAACTTACAATAAAAAGTCCATGTCTGTAGGTGGAGGTAGATCAGTAGTTCAAAGGGGATCTGTACTACATAGCAAGCTTCATGCTCATCTGGATTAAATGAGACTCTGTCTCAAACAAACAAACAAGAACCTTATGATAAAGCTGTGGTAATTAAACAGTCAATTGCTGCAGGCCGTAAGATCATACAGTGAGTAATTTAACCACCACAAAAGTGCCCACCCGCGAGAGCCAAGGGCTCTAATGGAGGACATAAACCAAGGAACATAAGACGCCTTGGTGTTATTGCTTTTTGAATGATTTGGCTGATTCCTGCTGTAGATCTCTTGTGTGAAGCCATAATTACCGTTGTGGGATCTATTCCCATGGCACAGCAGTGCTTTGATTAGTTACTGGGCACAATGCCTCCCATGTGCTGGGTAACCTCCCTCCCTACTCTGTGAGACAGTCACACAGTCAATAACCTTGGTTCCCACAGCCTAATCTCTACTCAGTTCTCTGAGACAGATAGTAGAAGCCAGCTCCCTAAATATCTCCCACTTGGCAAGGCACATTGCCAGGAAAGGATTCTTTCAAATCATCACATTTGGGACCTTCAGGGCAAGAAACATCCAAGCTCTGTAACTTTTTGACTACCAGAGAATTGCTCTTGGTTTGTGTGTGTACAAAATCGGAAAACCTTTTAGCTCAGAAAGAATAAAGGGGGAGCAGAGGAGGAAAAGCAGAGAGGAGAAGGAACTTAAGAATAAGGAGATATGGATGAAGGAATCATGGTGTGAGCAGATTCATTCAGATACCCTCAGATACGTAGACTATCTTGATGGTTAGTAGGACCTTCCTCAGACCCTGAGAGAGAAAGACTTTCTGGCTAGATAGAACCCAGAGGCTTTCATTAATCAATACTGGCATTAAGGATAGTGATAAATGGGACAAAATTCATAATCCAGAAACAAACGTGCATGTCCATGGTCAGTTTAATCAAGGTTTCAAGTCTATTCAAAGAAGAAATAATAGTCTGTTTACATATTATTGCAGGATAAGTAGATTTATAAATACAAAAGAATGAAATCATACACCTCCTTGAACACAACATATAAAAACTAACTCAATATGAATCAACAACTGAAATATAAAGTATCAAACTATAAAACTTTTGAAAGAAAATACAGATCTAAACGCTTGAGGCTTAGATTTGGCAATAAATTCTTAGATATGATACCCAATTATCCACTGATGATTAAAAATATAGGTGAAACATTCAAGGGGCTGAGAAATGGCTCACTGGATAAAGGTGCTTCCTGCCAAGCCTGATGGACCAACATTGATCCCTAGGACATACACAGTGAAAGGAGAGAACTGACCAAGGTATCCTCTGACCTCCCTTGTGTGAGTGGACTGTGGCAGACAGGGTTTACATCTAGGGTATACAAAAAACTCCTACAATACAACAACAACAAAGACAAGAATGCATTTCTAAAACTGGACAGAGAATTGAAGTCAAGGGATAACAGTTCATGGCTGTGATCTTGGCAGTTAGGAAGCAATGGCAGGAGAACCAGAAGTTCAAAGTCACCCCTAGCTTCACAGTGAATTCAAAGCCTTCCCTGAGTATTAGAGATACATTTCTCCAAAGTAACCAAAAATATCTTTATGAAAATAGCCAATATGCATGCAAATGTGCTCAATATCATTAATAGTTAAAGTTCAAATTAGATCCACAGTGAGATTATACACATAACTAAGAGGATGGTAATCAGAAAATTAATGGATGGACACAGAGCAAGATGGCTGCCAAGATCTTCCAGTGATCTACTATGATCTTCCCCTGAGCAAATCAAATGGGACAGTTATTCACAAAGAAAGCTCTCACAGAGTTAAGGAAGCCAATTGAGAGACCACAGTGCCATTTTAGTATAATAATTAGAGAAGCACAGAAGAATATAGGAAAAGACACAGACAGAGGAGTGTGAGGGAGGAAAGAAAAAGGGAGGGAGGGAGAGAGAGATAGAGGGGGGCATCCTCATAATTGTGATAGGAAAGGGAATTAGGTCTAGGCCCTTAGACTTGAATTCTAGTACCAGATTCATCAGCATGAAATCAAGAAGGTAGACAGAGACCCAGAGCCTTGTGATCAATTCAATACTTGTTGATTGAGTTTCTGGACCCTCTTTAGTCAGCTGTATAAGAGATAGCCTGACCCACAATATTCATCTGCTAACACTGGACAGCTGAATAAGAAATAAGACTATCCTCTATATAATATGTTAGAAAAATGAGTACATATCTTTGCCTTGGAGTCCAATACTGAGTCCACACAGTCAGCATGCACTGGGCAGATCCCAAAGGTCACCCTCCCTAGGTATGCAATCACACTTGGAGCCTCTAGGCATACTTGGGCATCAGATAGAGTCCTTTATGCTCAGGTAGAACAGACTTGGACTTTATCCTGCATTAAAGACAACCACAGCATGAACCTGGAATGCATACATGAGAATGTGTAGGTCTTGCAGCTGTGAGACTAGGGTGTATCTCAGCTTATCACCAGCATAAGCAACCAAGAAAACATTTCTACCACCCTTCCTCTAACCTTGGGTGACAGCAATGGGGGCTATTTCTCCCAGGAAAGCAATCCAAGTATTTTGCCTTGTAATTCAGTGTTGAGTTGGAGAAACTTAACAGTAGACAAATCCTTACAATCTGTATTCATAAGCCAATGGCTCTACATTCAACCTGGTGTTAGAGACTTGTGACCCATCAATTGTATTTCTACTCTGACAGACAGAACCTGTGGCTGAGTACAGTATTCAAGGACTAGTTTGTCTCAGCACCAAGCAACCTGTACAACAGCATGAATCTGAGTCCTATTCCTATGTTGTGTAGGTCTGAATGCCCTATGGGCTGTGAGTGAGCAATGTGACACTGGTTGCCACGGGACTGTCAATCACATTCTTTCCCTAGCCCCAGCACAACAGGGAGAAAGTAATTTTCCCATGAGGAGACAAAAGGGGAGCTGGGTGCCAAGTCCCTGTAGTTAGATAGGGATGTTCTTGCAGACTAATAATTCTCTAATCAGGGCAGAATCCCATGGTGCTTGAACACAGGGCAATGATGGTAAACAAGCCAACTGGGTCTACCCTGGCTCCTGATAGAGCCTTGTGGGGACAGCAGCTAATTTTAGGCACTTCTCCAATTCATTCTAAACAATCCAACAACTACAGATTTAGGACAAATTTGAGTTTGGGTCACCCTTTAGTCTGAAAACTAAACTGAGGCTCGGCACTCTAGAAATAGTGGAAGTAACTAGAAGCTCACAGAGAATAAACAGCCTGCTTAGGATACTACAAAAGACATAAATAAAACTAGGTAATGAAGACAAAAATAATCATCCAACTTTTTAATATGCAAATATCGCCATATGCTAACAAGTATATGTTCGGCTCAACTGATTATGATTGCAGATAATTTTTTTCTGTCTTTTGCATACTTTTTCTATAACACACATACTAATTTAATGTGTTTATGGTTTGTGTGTGCGTGTGTATATGTGCATGCGTGCATGTGATTTTTAAAAACTGGGAAATAAGAATTTTCAGAAAACTGTGACCCCACTTAGTGGCTAAATTTAAGTTGCCAAAACCTATTATGGAGTGAACAAACAATATCTGCATAGTCTCAGATGGAGAATTTAAAAGAACGGTTTTAAAGGAAACTCAAAACGTAAGAGAAAAAGAGGCATGTAATAGTCCAGTGAAAAACTGAAAGAGACGGGAGCCATTCAGAATTGGTAAAGAGAAATTCTTGAATTGCAAAATACAGCATAAAAAATAAAAAAAAAACACAGAAAGAAGACATCAATGGCAGCATAGCTTAAACAGAAAAGAGAATTAGTGAGTTTGAAGACATGATATTTGAAAATTCACAGTTGGAAGAAAAGTGGAGAAGAAAAAACAATAAAGAGGAATACAAGCAATGTTTAAATGATGGAATGAGAAGACATTTTAAAAAGCCATGTATTTGGAATAATGAGATTCAAGTAGGTCTTGAGGTGATCAATGGGTATGAAACTTATTCAAAGACACATGAACAGAAACTTTCCAAACCTATATAGAAGGATACAATATCCAATCACAGGAAGGTCAAAGGCCACTATCCAGGTTTAACTCTATAATCACCCAAACACATCTGAAAAATCAAGCTTCTAAAAGGGAAAGCAGAAAATTTGAATAATGTTGAAGACAAAATAAAGAACACACAGTGGTATGCCAATTGATTTAGTATTACACATTAGAAGAAACCAAACTTGTAAGCAGATGATGGGAACAGATTTTTTAAAATTTATTTTTCATGTCTGAGTATGCTGTCCACATGTATACATGAATGTCAGAAGAGGGCATCAAATCTCATTTTAGATGATTGTGAACCACCACATGGTTGCTGGGACTTGAACTCAGGACTTCTGAACAACATCGGTGCTCTTAACCGTTGAGCCATCTCACAAGCCCCTGGCAATGATTTTTACAGTAGTGAAATACTGTCATCAACTGTCAATCAGGAATACTAGCTAAGCTATCATTTGAAATGAGAGATTAAAGGGATGTCCAGAAAAACAGAAGTTGAGAAAATGTATTTCCAACAGACCACTATACAAGAAATGCTACAGAAATTTCTTGAAACTAGACAGAAAAAAAACAATTAATGAGCAAAAAGAAAACGTGGGCAGTTATAAAACACTATGATTCCTTATGATTGGATTTAAGGCCCACTCTATAGGAGGGAATCTATGCTCGGTATGCTAAGGCTAATTAACAACCCATACCTGAGACAGCCAGATGTCCAAGGTAGGGACTTACTACTGTCATTTAACCAAATTAGTATGGAATCAAATTACCTTCTAAATATGTAATGTTTATACCTATAGTCAAAAATACTCTTAGCCTTAATAACAAAGGTCTCTTTGCAGAACAAGTGACAGTTGAGGGCTTATCCTCCAAACATTTACACTCTGTCTTCTGAGGCTCGGGGAACACTTTGTAAGATGGGTCAAGTAGTAGTAAGAAACTGAGGATAAGGTAAAGGATTATGAAATGTCATCCCCTAGGCTCAACACAAGCATTGCAGTCATGAATATAAAATAACTGTCCAAAACCAGTCAAAACAACAAACCACACACACACACACACACACACAACTGTGGCTTAGTGGTAAACTACTGAACTAACAAGAGTAACAAACACACTGAGTTCAAGCCCAAGCACTGTAAAAAGAAGTCATGATAATTTTTTAGGAACTAAAATCATGAGGAATATCTTTTCTAATCATATTTAGTAAGAATAGAAATTAATGACAAGAAACACCTTAGAAACTATGCAAATATATGGAAATTTCAGAACACAACCAGAACAAGACAAAGTCAAGAAGACTTCAAGAAAGAAATTAAAATACTTCTTGAAACAAATAAAAATAAAGATATGATGTCTATGAGCTATAGAAAAAGCAGTATTAAAAGGGAGGCCTTTGTAACTAAAGCCAATAAAAAACAGAAAAATCTATTTAAAAAATAAGAAAGAATGCAAATAAACTGACCACTTACCTTAACTAGATGACAAATAAAAAATCAAACCCCAGATTAGCACAAGGAAGCAACAATTACTATTAGAGCATAAATAAATCAAATAAGGATTAAAGTGAAAAGGAACTAGCTCTTGAAAAATAAAACAAGGGACTGGTGAAGTGACTCAGGTTGGAAGTACTGGCTGTTCTTCCAGAGGTCCTAAGTTCAATTCCCAGCAAACACATGTTGGCTTACAACCATTTATAATGAGATCTGGTATGGTGCCCTCTTCTGGCCTGTAGGCATACATGCAGGAGGAACACTATATAAATAAAAAATAAGTAAATTTTTTTTTTTAAAAAAAAAAAGAAAAAAATGAATCAAACCTTAGCTAGACCAAGGAACTTGTTTTGTTGTTTGAGTCCTGCTTATGATCCCGGGTTATCCATGATGGGTCCCAGTAGCTGTGTGGAGTCAGCTCGAAGCTGAGCCTCTCATCTAGGGCTCCCTATCATCTAAGCATAATGCATATAAGGAGCGGAAAGCAGTTCTCTGAGGTGTGCATTCCCTCCACTCCCCTGCCTAAGCAGTCCCAGGGAAGGGGAAAGAGGAAGTCCCACTCTTTCCTCTTTCATGATTTATGTCCTCCATTTAATCAATGATCTGTATAATTATAAAAATCAGACCCCACCATTCTCTGAAAAACAGAAAAATTGCCCATCAGCTGAACAGGGGTAATCATTATTGGGCAATGAGATCTGGACAAAATGGATTTTTCCTTATGTTGAATGACCAAAGACACTTTATACAATTTTACTATGTCCTTATTAGAAGGATTAAAGTCAGTCAGCTGCTGAAAAGATTTCCTTTATCACCCTGTCAGCTCTAGATATTAGAAAAGTTACTAAAATGTAAAGGTATGAGTAGGTCCCAGTGTCTGGAGGTAGCTCAAAAGGTAGTTAACAACAGAGAACTGATTGGAAGAAGACTTTTTGCATAAACTGGAAGTCACCATCATCTTCTCTGATAATGAGACACAGTTACTTTCAGGTATCCAGCAAAATCTTAGAGACTTACCTGCTTTTGGAAGAGTATCTCCTAGCTGAAAGTTCTGCCTCCAATAAAAAGATACAGTCAGACTATCTATCAGAATACAACAATGATTTCTAGGAGTATGGGCAGAAACCAACCTCCCAAGACTATCCAATACCTATAGTAGTCCCTATAGTAGTTCAACTAACTAATTCAGCTACTTCTATCCAGATTAAATAATACCCAGTGAGGTTGGAGGGAAAAAGGGAAATTGCAGTCCATAGTGCCGGCTTGAAGAAAGAGGCATCCTGGTGCCCCACCAATCACCTTGGAATATACCTTTCCTGCTGGGGACCTCTGATTCTCATCAGTCTGATTCCTCCATAGTAACAGGTGTACAGTCTTGGATCTGAAAGATGCATTCTTCAGCCATCTATTGGCAGACGTGAGTCAATCCACATATACTTTTATAAGGACAGTCCCAGAGGGAGGTTACAGTGGGCACTGTACCTGAACTTTGTTGCTCCAAGGATTTAAACACAATAAATGAATGCATAAAGATGAAGTGTCTTATAATTTATTTTATTTTGTAAAATAGAAGCTGTTTTAAGTGGAACTGAAGTGTTTGTAGTTTAACTTTAGTTTCTGGAAGATCAATGATGAAAAAGACAAGGACTATATATATGTATGCAATTGGCTCCATCTCCCCTAGCCTATCTTTGAATAGCAAACATTTTTTAAAACATCTGTCTAGTGTGCAAATACTATAGTCTCCTATAAAGTAAACTATCAAAATCAGCAACGTTGGCCAGGGTCTCATATTCTAGCCTTGCTTACTGTGAATATATTTTATCTAGAGCTGATGTGTAAATACCCAGAAGTGGAAATGATGATCATTATTGTTAAGAATTTATTCTGATAAATGAGAAACTTGATATAATCTTAAAATAGGTATTTTCTCAATAAAATTTCAAACCACCAAAAAAAAAAAAACAATAAATGTTGATTTTCTACCTTTCTAACACAGGTTTCTGGGGACCATACTCTTAAAACATGTAAATGACTTTTTACTCTCTAAAGTAAAATAACTATAAAAGGGCCACTGATATATTGCTGCAAGAGTTACAGACCTTGTGCTACAAAATGTTAACTAAGAAAGCCTAACTTTGTACATCAGAGGCTACCGATCTTGGCTATCTGAGGGGAGGTAAAAGGAGTCTGTCTCAAGAGTAGGATTGTTGCCATCCTTCAGATCCCAACTACAAAAACTAAGAGACAAGTTTGAGATTTCCTAGATAGGTTTTGCTGCATCTGAGTACCAAAGTTTGTAGAAATAGCAAGGCCTCTATACAGCAGCATAAGGGGGATACTGAGTCCCTGATCTGGAATGAGACTAAACAAAAGGCATTTCAGGATTTAAAAACAGCTTTGACTTAGACTCCAGCTCTAACAGTTCCACATGTGTCAAAACCTTTTCATCTATTTGTTCATAAAAAAGACATCAAAAAATGTCTGGGAGGGGGAGTCCAAGATGGGGTTTCACTGAGTAGCCCTGGCTGTCCTGGAACTCACTCTGTAAACCTGGATGGCCTCGAACTCAGAGGTCCAACTGCCTCTGCCTCCCATATTCTGGGATTAAAGACATATGTCATCACTGCCCAGCACCAGAAAGGCTTTTTCATTTAAACTTTAGGGCCATGGAAATATCCTATGACATACCTGTTCAAACAACTGAACCCTGCAGCCACAGAATGACCCATCTATCTAAGAGTAGTAGTAGAAAACAAATGAGTTAACTCTAGATCAGTATTTTACACCCATAGCATCCCGAGTCAAGGTTGTAGCTCTCCTCTGAAGAACACCAGTGCTGGCTGTCTAATGTCTATGTGATCAGGCTCTATTCTTGGATCATCCTCCTGTTCAGTTTGAAAAACTCACTGCTATCAACCTTCCTACCCTCTTACCTAGTGATGACCTGCAGGTGTTCATCCCTGAACATCACCAGATAAAAGATGTAACCAGGTACCTGGGAGCTGCAGTTTAACTGAAACAATTTGGAAAGTTCACCAACGTATACATGGACAGTTGCCATGCTTTTCCTACTGTGCATGTCCACAGTATGACTGATAGAGAAAGAGGGATTCTCACCACTGGGGAAGAGGACATTCAAAACAAAACAACAAGGGGCCCTTCTAAAAGTCTATTTGGCTTTCCCTACGTATTGCTACTCACTCCAGCTCCACTTTGAGGACATCGAAAAGATGCCTACCTTGAGGAAAGAGGTGACTTGACCACTGTCCTGGTTCCCTGACAAAGGGCCCTAAGACCAATGGAGCCTCTTGATATTCTGAGGACACGCGCTGATCCAGCGTTGGCAGAGATTCCAGGGTATAACCAAGAGGAAACAAAGGATGTAAAAAAAGAAGAAATGGACATCTTGAACCCACAGGTTGGTGGAGGGCACCGGAGGGAAAGATCATTCTCCCACAAGCAACTGGCAGGACTCTGGTAACTCACCATCACCAGGATCTGCGGTCCACAGAAATTTCTGAGTTGCTCAGACAAAGGTATGTTATACCTAGACTGGACAGTCTAACACAGGATGTCTCTGCCAGATGCCCTGTTTGTGCTCAAGTAAATAAAAAACAGAGAGCCCTTAGCCAGGAAGGGCTCTGAATGAGGGACCAACACCCCAGTGATCTCTGGGAAAACTGACTTCATCAAAATCTAGCCTTCCAGGGGAGGATACAAGTACTTGTTAGCTTTTATAGATGCCATTACCAAGTGGATAGAAGCATCCACACCTGAAATGAAGCTGTTCAAATAGTAGCTTATAAAGTTCCTCCCTAACCCTAACCCTAACTCTCTAGCCCTACAGGAACTGGTACCCCATTGGGCTTCCTTCTAGCAATGGGGTCTGACAATGCCTCAGCTTTTATAGCCAAAACCTACCTATTAGTAGCTAAAGATTAGGTATAAATCAGGAACTTCATTGTACTTACAGACCACAGATTTTTGGCAGGTAAAACCTTTAACAAAACTCTCATTAGAGTCCAGTAAAGTATAGATAGGCCTCCTTCCTTTGCTTTGAGCCTACTGCACCCTGTATAGGGAGGGATTTATCCCTGAGATTAAGTTTGGAAGCCCTCTCCCATTGCTTCCCAGGCTTTGAGACCATCAGTTCTCCATACAGGCTATAAATTGGACTAACTGAGAAATCCAGTTGACCCCCAAGTGTACCACCACCTTCCCTTCTTTGAATCCAGTAATAACATACAGGTCAAGCAAGTAGCCAAGGGGGTACTGGAACCAATCTGTAACAGGCTCTACAAGGTAATTCTCTCCATTCCTGTGACTGTGGAGGTAGCTGGCACACACACACCCAGGTCAAGAAAGTGAAATCCAGGGACACCTCTGCCAAATGGATTATCTCTCCGACTATGAAACTCTTAAAATTAAGGTTTCATTGGGTCCCAGGCCCTTCCAATTCCTGTGCCTCCCCCTCCTCCTGAGTTTTATGTTTGGTTAGAGTACCGGATCATGATCCAATGCCCACCACCCGCAGGCCAGGACCTGGAAACTAAGGAAGACAGATACATAAAAGGTATTAGCTAGCATGATACAGAGCAGCAACCCATAGTCATCTTGATCTTTAAGTGTTCTTTGGTTGTATTAGGGAAAAGAAAGATGTGGGATTTTATCCTTTGAGATGAAAATATAGAGTTTAAAATTCTATGCATGTCCTGCGATTGGGTCCCCTAGTTGCCAGGAAGAGCAATGGAAAAATTGGGGCTGTAAACCAGGCTTCCTGAAAACATACAGATTAGTATATACAAAGAAAGCTCCTACCAAGAAATGCACAATAAGAAAATATAATCCTGTGGCCATAAAATTACTAATCTGAAAATTATGTAAGAAAGATTCTGGCCTTTGAAAAACCTGGAGAATCAGAATTTAGGAAGGGACCCTAAGGACAGATTTAAACTGTCCCTACCCCAGTCCCCACACTTTTGGGTCCTAAACACATCCTGAGCTAAAGTCTCACCATCTGGTGTCTACAAAAAGCTGAGGGATCTCTATGCTATTTTCCATTCTTGACAAGGTCCACCGTAAAGTCAATCATTCCAAACAGAAATCAACCAGAATTGCTGAATATGTTTAGACCCCTGGTCTCCATACTACTTAGGGAACTAACTAGACTATCATTTCATTGTCTGACAAAGCTCACAGTGACTTGGGGCCAGCCTAAATTAACTTACAAGGGGGCTAGAACTTTAACCTAGGCACTTCCCTTTATTCTGATGCCTGCTATTCTGCTTTGCCAGTTAACTCAATCTGAACAACAACAATATTACTGGGCTCCAAAGACTACTTGGTGGGTATATACTAATGATTTGACTAAATGTGCCTCTTTTAATGTTTTCCAAACTGAGAAACTCCTTTTATTTATCTTGGTAAATAGGTTGATCAGGACCTAGAGATATTAAGAGTTTCCATTTCTGATTTAAAACAACAGTTAAATTATCTTCCAGAAATGATTCTGCAAAACTGAAGAGGCTTAGATTTCTCATGAGATAAAGAAAACTATGTATGGTTTTGAGAGAAACCTATTGTTTCTCTGCTAATTGATCAGGAGTAATAAAAAAATATTGTCATAGTTGGAGAAAACCTCAAAAAGAGAGAGACAAAAACATAAATCAGAGCACCAGTCTCTGTTTTCTTGGTCTCCTGGGCTAACTACTCTAAAAGCAGCACTGACCTAATCTTTATTCTCATTCTGATTCAATTAACAACAGGACCCTGTATGTTAACTATATGGTTACTTATGTATCAATTCAATAAAATTAATAGTCCATAGGACTAACTATACCTCTTTAAAGCAGGATGTGGCCACAATCTGACTCATTTGTTAAGACTACTGGTGAAAGTAACAGAGCCCCAGATCTCAGCAGGCTCCCCAGATATAAAAACAACTGATTCCATGATGGAAGTACCCTTCAGGTTATAAAACTCAACACGTAGACAGTACTATCTGCCAAAATAAAAACAAAGACCTAATCCATCAAAGTCCATAGTTCCAGGAAAGGCTCTAAATGTACTAACCTTGCTTTTTTGCTTCTGTAAGTCTGCTTCTTGTTGTTTTTGTTAACCTGAGTATGCCAACCTAGAACATGATTTTTTATGTTTAAAGGCTCACCCTGAGAAAGGCTCAGAGCTACACTGAGATTACAAACACCCAGTGTAGCTGTCAGCTGGCTAACAAAGGCTTTCTATAGGCTTAAATCCATGTCCATGAGGTCAGCATTATCCAGACAGTAACATACAAACAAAACTACAGGCCAATATATGATTGATCAATACAGATGAAAAAAAAAATTCTCAACAAAAGAGCAGCAAATTAAACTTACAGCATATTTACTATAGGATTTGTTGCAAAAATTCAAGATGGTTCAATGTATTCAAACTAATAAACTGAGAAACCACATCAACAAAAGAAGAACTGTAAACCATATATAATATATCACATCAACATGGAAAATACATTTGATAAAATTCAACACCCTTTCATGATAATAGAACTAAAAAATTGGGAATAGAAGGAATATGCTATAAGACCTTTATAATAAGTTGACAGCTAACATTATAGTCAAAGAAAACAAGCTGAAAAGACTTGTAAGGCCTAAAACAAGAGAGAGGTATTCTCTGCTACTACTTTTATTCAAATAGTGCTAGAAATCCGAACAAGAGCAATAAGGACAGAAAAACAAACATTCATTCTGATTGAAAAAGAAGTCAATTGCTGTTGTTAAGAGATAACATGATCTTATATATAGAAAACCAATGAAAATAACAAAAACTATTAGAATAATAAGCAAATACATTCTGCAAAGTTGAAGAATAAAAAATTACCATGAAAAAATTAACTGAAATAAAAAACAAAAAATTCTATTTACATCTACAAAAGTGAAATCTTAAAAAGAAATTTCACCAATTATGTAAGAGACCTCTATAGCAAGATGTATAAACCACAGATGAAATAAACTGAGAAGGATGTAAAAATATCAGAAGATGCCTGTGTTTATGGGTTAGAAAAATCAACACTGTTAAAGAGTACTAGCAAAGGTGATTTACAAATCTAATTCAATCCCTATAAAAATACTATAGATGCTCTATACAGAACTAGAAAAATGAAATAATAAAATCACATGGAACAACGAAAGTCCCCAAGAAACCAAATATATAATGAATAGAAAGAATAAAGTAGGAAGAATCACATTTTTTTGATTTCAAAACAAACTGCAAAGCTAAACAGATTTAAAAAATTATCATGTTATGACATAAAAACAGAACACATAAAGTCTAAGTAAGAGTCTACAAATAAGCCTACACATCTTAAATCAACTCTTTCCCAAAAAGTTGTCAAGAACACATAATGGAGAAAGAACAATCTTTGTAATAAATGATACTGGGAAAATTTGATACTCATAGGCAGAAGAAGAATCTCTTGAAAACTATAAAAATGAACTCTCAGCAATTACAAAAAAAGCAACTAAAAATATATTACAGGACCAAATTTAAGACCTAAAATGATGAAGCTACTAGAAGAAAAGCAGAAAAAAATGCTTTAAGACATTGAAGGGAACAGAAAATTTTGGAAAGGATCATAAAAGCACAAGAAATAAAATCAAAAATAAAATGGGGGTATATCACACTAAAGTGTCTGTCCAATACAGGAAACCACAGAGTTTAGAGACGGCCTACTAAATGGTACAAATGCTTGTAATTCATACATCTGTCAAGGGTCTGATATTAAGACTATATTAGGAACTGCAAGAAACTCAGAAAATCCTCCAAATAACCACATTTTTAAAAATGAACAATATATGTGAATAACCATTTACCAAAAGAAGAAAAACACACAAATGGACAAGTATATGAAAAAAATGTTCTACACCACTAACCTTTAGCAATAACTGCAAGCATAACTATTATCAAAAAGATTAAAAATAAATTCTAGTGAGACTGTGGAGAAAATAATATACTATGTTCATGGGAATGCAAGTTAATATACACACTATGGAAAACAGTACAGAGGATCCTAAAAATATATAAATAGAACTACCATATGCTCTAGGCATCCTGCTATTAGGTATATTTCCAAAGGAAATTAAATTAGGATGCTAAAAAGCCATCTGTACTTACATACTCAATGCAATATTGTAACTCACAATAGTTAAGATATAGAAAAAAATGCTAAGTATGCAAAAATTGATGAATGAATAAAGCTCTGGCTTCATGTACAGAATAAAATATTATTCAGTCACAAAAGCCATTCTGCTATTCCTAAAAACAGAGCTAGAACTGGAGATCAATTGTTAAGTGAGATAAACTAGGCATAGAAAGACAAATGCCGAGGCTGGAGAGATGGCTCAGAGGTTAAGAGCACTGACTGTTCTTCCAGAGGTCCTGAGTTCAATTCCCAGCAAAACCACATGGTGGCTCACAACCATCTATGATGAGGTCTGGCGCCCTCTTCTGTAAAACTGTATGCATAATAAATAAATAAATCAAAAAAAAAATTTTAAAAAAAAGAAAGACAAATGCCTTATCATCTGCATATATATGTAATCTGAAAAGGCTAACTCTTCAAGAAGGTGAGAGCAGAACTATTGTTACAAAAGGCTAGGGAGAGTATAAGGGAAAGCTAATAGTTACTAAGTTTCATAGAAACTAGAAGTTCTAGTATCTAAGTTCTGGTATCTGGTAGTAAAGTATCTATAGATAACAAAAGTGCACTATATTTCAAAAACCTGCAAGAAAGGCTTAAAGATTTTAGCAGCAAGAAAAGATATATGCTTCAGATGAATGTGTTTAACCCCATTTGAAAAGTACAAAAGCTACACATCTAATAAAATACAGCATGTTGGTTCATTAAAATATAAATTCATGCTTTTATATATCCATTAAAAATAATATTTAAAAGGTAGAGGAAAATAACAAGTATTTTAAAATATGTAGACACATTCCAATAATTGTATATTGATGATAAGAATGCGAAATGGCATATCCAGTGTGGAAATTAGTTTGGCAATTCCTCAAAAGCTAAACAAAATTATCATCACGTTGCCAAGCAATTCCACTTCTAAGTACATACGCAAAAGAAACTGGGGACTCCAACAGGTACTTGTACTCTGCTCTTCATTGCAGCACTGGTCATAATAGCCCAACTGTGAGAAAAACTAAAGTGTATATCAGTAGAGGACATGTCAGAAACTTTGAGATGATGTTTGACTCTCAAAATTATCACTCAGCCAGGAAGACTGATTTGCTTCGTTGGTACTAATATATACACATATCCCAAACTCACCATTATTCTTAGCTGATACTGGAAAATTCCAAGCCATCAACTGATTAAGTGTGTACTCCACAGGGCATTTGAGATATAGAATGTTCCCAAAGGATTTGGTCCGCCCGCACTGTGAAGATCTCCACTGAGAGAAGTACTCACAGCTGGTATTATAGGCTAGGGGACATCTGTGAATTAAAAACAGTTACATAGAACTTCAAAAATCTTCAAGTTAAAGTGGCACTTTGCAAAAACAAAAACAAAACATTGCTCCCCACCTCCAATTCACAAATATGGACAATTATCTTTCATTTCTATTGCTAGGAACATGAAAAATAGGTTCACATCTGACCTTCACAGAAATTAAACCAGGATTAGCTGTTAAAACTTGGGATATATTCCAGCATGTTTTTTTATTTAGACGAAAAGTTTGGAAAAGTTTGGAAAAGGTGAGTCAAAAGGAAAATCAGAGAAATTCATGTATGGAGAGAAACACACACACACACACACACACACACACACACACACACACACACACTCATGCACACACGCACCCACACTCCTCCAGAGATCATAATCTCGTTTATTCCCAATTTTGGGCAGTAAAAAAAATATTGAAAATAACAATAGCAAAGATCTGGGGAGTAGGAGAGGCAAAGGTGATATGAGATCCCAAGCTATATCTGTTGTTCTATACCACAACCCTCTGCTGGGAACCTAGCTTTCGTTTATATAAACAGAAGGATGAGGCAGAATAAACAACATGGCTTCAAACAGTAAACTGAAAATAAACAGGACAGTGAAAATAGAGAAATCAATTTCTTACTCACCACACTAAAGGACTTTAATATTCTGTGGTTGTATCAAATATAAAGTCAAGCACTGACTCTTAAGAATCAGCACAAACGAGGAACTGTCATCAAGAATAGGTAAAAATGACCAAGTCAAAAGTATTGGCCAGAAAATAAAAGCAAGGATGAGAACCAACAACCACCAAAGTAGAAGAGGTGATATTAATGATCAGTGTTTATAGGTGATACTAGCTCTCCTCTGAGGCTCAGAACTATGGGGATGGAAAACCTGATTAGAAGTAGTTTATCTGGTATTCCTGAATAGGGAGGGTGCTAATAAGGATACAGTGTGGCTGTGTCACTTTAGAACCACACTTCCCACAACTGTTCATTATTTAACTGAACAGGCCGAGAAGCAGAAACTCTCTCAGGGATTAAAAACCTCAAGGCATCCTGATAAGACATCAGATGTGACAGGCTAAGTACAAGTTCTTGAACTCAGAGTAACATGAAGGCATCTATATTCTCCTCCTCCTAAGCCTGCCATCACCCACTTCCCCAGAGCTGTAATGATAGTACCATTCCTCACTTGACACCCTGCCATCTACAACCTCCAGACAGCCAGAAGCAGTCTTGTCTTCTTGATCACAGAATGATTGATTGTATTTCCTGAACATGTTGAAACTCAAAGATATGCCAATTTGTGAACTTGTTTGTTTGTGCCACTCCCATCAGGAAATGGACAGGCAGTTGTCATAGCTATCTTTACATTGCTCATCTCGGACTATATTTCGACTGAAGAATTGGGACAATGTGTTCATCAGGTTTAGCATGCAACTTTATTAAAAACACACAAATAGAATATGAAAATACACTCATATCATTATAATGCACAGAAATATAACTTATTTAGGATGATATAGATTCAGTACTGGGTTACATTACAGATACCAAAAATACTTCGATTTATATTATATATAGCACAATAAAATCCAGCAAGTGTTCAATCTCTCAAGATGACAAGCATCCATAAAATTGCCTCCCTCAACACAGAGAGCATAAGTATCAAACTTATAATTATAATGTGCATTAGATTTATATTGGAAAGACAAAAATGTCAAGGCTTTGTAAGAATATACAGCTATTCAGAGTTTGAGTATTAATCTGATAACTTTATCTCTCACATCAGGATCACTGTGTTCTGCTAAGTCTTGAAGTTTCTGGTCAAACTCTTTTGCCTCCTGGAATATGGAAATAAGTTCAGATTTAGTGAACATTTCCTTGGTAAATAGCTTTGCCCTTTTTTTGAACTGGAAATTTATATTCTCAAATATGTCAATGATATGAAGAATATTAGCCTTTGACTCATTCTTGTGAAAAAGAGCAATCAGTGCCGACAATACTTCAGCACTGATCAGTTCTCTGGTATTGGCTTGATTTTTGGACAAATACAAAATAACTCTTAAAATCTGAAACTTGATTTTGACACTTCCTTTTTTTAACAATGTGATAAAATATCGAACATAATTGACAATCACATGGTGATTCTCAAATTTCATACTCAGGCTCGCTAACAGTTTTAGTTCCTCCACTTGTACAGAGCAGTTCAGAGGACAACAGAGTATGTCCCTACAAACTTTATTTACATGTGCTTCATTCTCTTTTGCTTCTTCAGAAGCATCAGTGCTGGCACTCACATTTAAATTTTTAGGGTGTCTTTTAGCATTTGGATTATTGACAAAATTCTCAATCATAACAGTAATACCAACATCATGAACTATATCTTGAGTAAATGGGTAAGCAGGACTGATGCCCATTATCATTGTAGCTATCTGATGAATAAAAGGATCCCTAGTTAACCTAAGTAGAGCAACAAGCTTATCAAACTCTACAGGCTCTAAACTAAAGGTACGAGATTTACAGCGACAGGTGTTTGGATTGGGTCCATACTTTTCTCTTTCACGAATTTGGCTTTTTATTTCAGCTAAAGTCTGGAAGTAAGGTCCTCCAAAAGGTGGAATCTTGGTCAATGGTCGAATACCCAGAGGAGTTTCGATTAAGGTCGCAACCAGAGTCCAGTTCCCTCCTGGAGGTAAAGATTTCTCATATTCCTCAACTGGGACTAGGACAATAAACCTGCCTCTTGCCCATGCTGCTGCTTTTTTCTTTAAGGTAAAGTCGAATGTGTCTACGGGTTCGGGTTCTTCCTCAACCTTAGGTGGGGGCTGATAAACTTGAAGAGGGGTTTCTTCTTTAGGCCAGAACCAGGACCCTACACTAGGCTCTTCTCCAGTCCAAAACCAGGAGCACACATATTCTTCATCCTCATCAGTGTTGTTGATGACAATACTAGCTTTATCCCCAGCCACAGATCTGACACAGGTCTCTTTCATTATCTCAGATCTGTGCTTCAGATTGCCCTTATCACTAGCCTTGGCAGAGCACTTGACAGATGTCTCAATAGCAGTGTCGATCTTGACTTCAGACTTGGTTACAGTAATGACCACAGACATAGGCAAGCCATCTGATTTGGTGTGAGGCACTAACCCAGGCTCTGCCAGTAACTCTATCTTAGTCTTATCTTTCTTTTTTTTCACTTTGCATGTCACAGTCTTGGACTCAGTGTGAGTCACTGTTTGGGTCGTGACCATTGCTTCATCCCTAGCCTCAGCCTGGTTCCCCAATTCTTCTTTTGGTTCTGCCTCAACCACGTTCTTGGTCTGACTCTTGGCTTTTCCTTTAGCATTGGCAAGGCTTTTGCTTCCAGGTTTTAAGGAAGCCCCAGACTGTTCTCTGGCTTTTGCTTTAGTTGTAGAGCCAATCATGGTTCAAGATAAAGGTAAAGCCAAACAATATACCCCTATCTCAGCACTGTCTGAAAGTCAGTCCCAAGTTGGTGCTTTCATATAAAGTCCAGTAGTCATTCAGCCCCCTTTCCATCTACAATTTCTGCCAATGATACAGACAGCATGCTGAGGAAGCTCAGTCAAGATAAAGAAGGAGAGCTGTGCTTGGGCGCAGGCCTGTGGAGGGTGGTGGTCTTCAGCCACTCCAAGGCCACCAGATCTGTCTCTGAAGTTGGACCTAGGGGTGGAGGAAGGAAATGGGGCTTTAAGTCTCTTCCAATTTTTTTCTCCTCAAGTTGATTAGCACAGAGAGACATTTAAGTACAAAAAGTCAGTGCTCCTTGGGGAGGAGTAGACCACTAGCTAACTCCTTCTTTCATGGCACCCACTGTCTACATGTGCTACCAATTATCTTTCCAGACACTAATAAGGGCAGAGAAAACAGAAAAGTTGGGTAGACATGAGAGGCTGCAAAATTCCTAGGATGTTTCCTGACCTGGGATGAAGCCAATCAAATCTTTACTATTCCATCCACAAGGAGTCCCCACACTCATACTAACCTGTACTGATGTGAAGTAATTTCCTCCTCCTTTCTTTGCTTCCACTGGTGACAAGCCTTGAGGCAGATCTGAGAGACCTACAGACAGACAAAGAGAACAGAGGACCTAAGCTCTGGAGATACAGACCTTGGTTCCTGGTTTCTATTTTTGACTTTTCACATAGTCTAGCTATTTCCTTCCTGGTCTTCCTCCCCTCTCATTACTCATCTTCAAAGCTGTTCCTTCTCCTCCCTGATGGCCCACCATTTTCCTCTCCAGTGATTGTTCTGATAATTCCCTAGTTGAAAATTAGATAATAATGAAGTATTAGAGCAGGACAAGAAAAAGGGCACAAAGGGAGAAATTTGCATTCTGTACCTATCTCCAAAGTAGAATTAAGACTCCCAAGTCTCCACAGACCAAATAGGGGTCATTGATAAACTGATCAAACAGAATGATGCAATTTTCTAATCTCAGTGACTCTTGTGTCCCTATCTGCACATCAGCCTGAGAAACAGAGCAAGTTTCTCTTCATTATTTCCTAGCTTCAAGTTGGGTTATTTTACAAATCTTCACAACAGTCAGCAGTTATACAAACCTATGTATATGTCTACCAATGGAATCCATGAATAGGAGAACAAGGGCAATGAGTCTATTTTAGAAAATAGCACCCAAAGAATAAGCACTTTCTGGATATGGATACTTGTTTGACCAAGAGTTCTCTGATTCCCTTTCTTTTGCCACTCCCAAATCTTCACATTCCTCTGCTATGTTCTTAAAGTCTGAAGATTTCCACGAACACAACTAAATCATCCCTGCACGGTTGTAGTGATGTCAGTAGGGATGAAACCCCTGACAATAACAGGAAGCTGGGAAAATAAAGAATAGCATCATTTTCAGTTTTCTTACAGGTTCCAATGATTATTTCTTCTTCCCACAAACCTACCGCATTCTGCAATATAGTTGGTGTAATGAAGGGCATATCCGGAAGGCTAGCAAAGAGATCTAGAAATTATTTTAGACCCCCTATCTATTCTTGGAGGTTTTCCCACTATAGAAACCAGGTCAGTTTTGTTTATCTTCTCCCCTCCCATTTTGATCTGATGCCTTGGAACGCCAAGAACTGTAAACTTGGCAGCGGACCTAGCTACACAAATAAATGTTTGATAGCCCCAAATCAAATGAAAACAGTAAGCAAGATGTGGTTTTTGGTCAGATAAGTAACCAGAACATGAAACAATCTTAGAGTTCAAGACTTAAATAAATATCCTCACACTTAGAACCTCTTTATTCTCCTTTCCTTATTCTCAAGGCTCCTCAGACAATTGCCCTCAACAGCAAAGCTTCCTCTGACAAGTACGCCATCTCCTCAAAGTATGATGGCACTGCATTACCTCCCTTCCCAAACGCAGTCAGAATTGAGGCGCGTTTATAGAAATGTAGACAGCTTTTTATCGTCCCCCTAATCAATCTCTCTCGCTTTTCAATACCTGCCTCCTAAAACCAAGTCACATATCCCACGCCAATCTCAGAACCCGAATTCATAACCCCAAGGAATGCACGCCTTCTTACTCACCTGATCTGCTGGAACCGGGGCCTGTCTTCTTATTTGCGTATCTCCAGAGGTGACTTGCTTTACAAAAAGGAGGCAGGCAAACGCAATCAGGTGCAGGGAGCAGAGACAATGGCGGCGACTGGATTTAGGGGCTGTCAGAGCACTTAGAACGAGATGCTTACTTTACCATATAAAGGGTCATGGTGAGCAAACTACTATCACCTTCCGGCACTATCTTCTCTCTCAGGTTCCGCTCCTCAGGAACCCTCTCGAAGCATCTAAACATCTGCCTACATCCGCCGGGACGCACTAGGCGTGGCTACGTCACGTTACGGAAGCCCGCAGTGGGAGTGGCTAGGAGTCATTTAAGGAGATCCGGCTGAGGGGTGTGGAGTGATACTGCTGCCTTTCATTGATTGCCCTGTTTTCGCTCACTGCTACATGAAGAGTCTGATGCCTAACTGCGAAAAACAGCGCAATACATCGAAAAGCAGACTATTACCAAATGTCTGTATTAGTTTCCCTCTTAGGAATGCATCTCGCTATAAGCTCACCATGTCTTTCCGTTGTCACGGAATGCATATAGTTCATAAGATTTGCGCGCTATGGCGTCATGTAAAAAACTGTGGTTCGGCAGCGCGGAAGGATAGCAAAGAATTGTAGTGTTTACAAGTCCGTCACTGAACTCCACAGCCCACCAAAGTGGGCTGGTTAGGCAGGGGAGAGGCCCAAGGTAGAAAAGTGAAGGATAAGGAATGCGGAATTCTCAATGTCAGTTGTGAATAAAAATTCTAAAAATTATTCCAACAAATTCTAAACTGTTCCCTTTGCAAAAAAAAAGTCCTCTGGTGACGCATTTGTAAATGCTTGTTTACATAAAATGTGTGGTGTAGCGGCAGAGCCTAAGGGAAATTGCTTGGCTGCCAGATAGTTATCAGTCTCCCATTTTATTTTTCCTGTTGTCATATGTTAAATCTTCTGCTCTTATTGCCTGGCATATTTCTTGTTTTGAAATAGTCTTAGATAACATGAAATAAGGATATAGGAAAAACAGTGGTGAAGAAAAACAAGTAAATGATTGTCTCTGCATAGATGAGTTCCATCCCCAGGATGACCTCACAACCTAAAGATGCAAAGGCCTGGATTTAATCTGGGCACAGGAAAACAACTACATTCTTAATAAAGAGAAGTAATACCAAAATATCTTTGCATTCATGAACCAACACCAATCCTTGCTCCATAGATTCCTTGCAGGCTTGATCCATCATATATTTGCACTCCTCCCCCACACCCCTGTGATTATATAAACTCCTGAATTTTGAATGTTGGACATCATGTTTGTATTATCTATTTGAAAATATGTCTGATTAAACTAAGCCTTAGAATCAGAAAGTATTTTAAATATGTATACCATATGGTGCCTAGCCCAACTGTCATCAGAAAGGTGCCATCCAAACACTGATGGAAGACTCAAGGCAGGGTCCAGGGAATCCTGCAGAAAACGGGGAGAAAGGATGATAGGAGCCAGAGGAGTCTATGACACTACATGAAAACTCACTCACAGAGACTGAACCAGCAACCAGGGAGCCTGCATGGGCCTGACCTAGGCATCTGCATGTATGGGACAGTTGTGTAGCTTGGTTCTTTTGCAGGACTCCTAACAACAGTGGGAACAGGGGCTGTCTTCCTCTCTTTTAAAGATTTTTGGAACCCCAATTTTCATACTGGATCACCTTGCCTTAATACATGGGGAGGTGTTTAGTCATGCTGAAATTTGATATGCCATACTCATGGGAGACATACTGGTTCCTAAACAGAACCAAAGAAAGAGGGGATTAGGGAATGAGAAAAGGGTGGGGTTGGGGAAGGGACTGATAGGAGAGGAAGGAGGGAAAACTGGAAAAAATTTTAAATATTTTTTTAAAAAAATGTTGAAACCTATTATCTTACAACCTGATTAAAAATAAAATTTTTGAAAGTGAACACAGATACCATGAATATACAAATAATGGTATTACTAGAAGCCAAAGGTTATTCAGCAAAAACACTAGGGGCCAGAGAAATAGCTCGGTGGTAAAAAGTAAATCGTGCTCTTGTAGAAGACCTCAGTTTAGTTCCCAGCAGCTGCGTTGGGAAGCTCCCAAATGGCTTTAACACAGCTCCAGAGGAACCAGATGCCTCTGGCCTCAACAGGTAACTGCACTCGTTTGTATACACACACACACACACACACACACACACACACACACCCCTTAGTGCTAGGCATCAGATACCTTGCACCTTGCTATGAGTTGTTGATCGAAGAAGCTGCAGTGCTTTCCAAAATAACACACCCAGTTGTTATTGCTCTTGGTTATGTGCCAGAACTAGAAATTAAGCCCCTACTGATAAAGACATTCAATACTTGGATATTTTGGTCAGAGAACCTAAATGAATCAATCTGCCAGTAAGCTGAGAGCTTCCTACCTGCTAGCTACCTTTCATAGTGCCCAAAGGTTGCTACTGGAGAAAGAAAAGTCATTAACTGTCTTATGCCACCGTGAATTCTGTGAAGTAGTGTTGCAATAGCAGAATGACAGATACTTGAGTAATGAACTACTTTGATTGCATTTTAAGCCTGTTTCACAGGAAGGAATCCATACCTGGTACTGTAATACCAGCCAATACTCCATGATTAGGAAAGTCATGAGTGCAAGGGAGGAAACTTGTCCTGCTGTCTACCTGAGTAAACATTATCAAGCTGATTTTTAAATATTTACAGATTTTGTTTGGTTTGGTTTTGAGGCACACTGTTTAGCTCTAGCTGGCCTAAACTTGGTATGTAGATCAGGCCTTGTGGCAAACACAGAGACCTGTGCCTAACTCTAACCCTAACCCTAACCCATCATCTGAGTCTCCTGCCCTTATTTATTCTTAGCACTTTGGTTGGTTATGAGTTTCTACATTAACTTCTGCCATGACTACAGTAAATTTCTTTGATGAGGGCTGGACACAGAACACAGTATGAGTATTTAGAAGACAATTTGACAGCATTACCACTTAGGAAAAACTGTAAAAACTATAATAGTGAGAAACTTAAATTTATTATATTAAACAAAGTAACTTAGAGCATTTTCTCTTCAAGGTTGATCCTAGCTCTTAATTTGTGTGTGTGTGTGTGTGTGTGTGTGTGTGTGTGTGCGCGTGCGCGCGCTGTACACATACAGGTGTGAGCAAATGTCTGCAAATTATAAAGGAGACCAATCGAGAGTAAAAACAGGTCTTCAGAGGTGGGAAGGAAATGGGGCAGATAAGGGAATTGAATACACACAATATGAAAGCAGAAGGGGCTACTTTAGAGAAGAGGGCGACTGGTACAAAAGGTTCAGAGGATAGACAGGGAAAGGATCAAGAGTATGTATGAGAATTCCATTCTGGAGCTTATTTCTTCATTTTCAACAAACCACATATTGTTAAACAATTAAAAGTGACAAAGAACAACTGTTAAGTGGCAATTGGTAGAAAGTCATGTCAAGGTCAACAAATTGCAGGCATAACTTAACTGGTGGTACAATACCTGTGTCTTCATTTACATGCCTGTAATTTAAAAACTTTGTGCCACTATTAGTTGAATTTCAAAAAAGTATGCCACTTTTGTCTAAAATACATGCATGACAGAATTGAAAAGAATCCATGTTTGGGGAAATAAATTTTGCAGATTTCCTATTTAATACTTGTCTGGAATTAAGAACTACTAATTGTTACACTGTACAAGGTCCACAGAACTGGCAAAAAAGTGAGTGTGTGTGCCTCTGCTGTGTCTAAAGGCCCTCTCTGAGGAACTTCAGCATGGAGCATCCCAAGTCTCTCTGTGAGCAATGCTTCTACGGACAGCCTGACCCTCCCGATCTCCAGCAAGGGCCCGACTAGTGTGTCACTCTTTACACAGAGTAGCTTCCAGGAGAGGAAAGGACAGGAATATAGATGGAAGCATGGGAAGCTGTGAAAAGAAAAGCCCCCTCTCCACCCATTCATGTGCAAGTCATAATCCACGTCAAGGTATGAATTCAAATGATCAGAAAGTGAAAGAGAACCATGTGCCCTCTCACCATTTTTCCCTTCTCCAAGCTCACTATCCTGGGGGCAGTCCCTTTGGGGCCCTGGTTGTCAGGTGCATGATACTTGCAAGCCTCCAGATAGAGCATTTTGACAGATTTCCTGGTTTCCAAAGGTATTACTACAAGTATCATGTGTCCTTTGCCATGAGGATTTATTCACATTTCAATGGAATTGACCCTGTTAGACAAATGTGAAAGTGAAGGTACACAGGACCATAATGCCCTGGCTCCTCTGTAGGAGGAAAAGTGCAATACAGGACACAACTTTCAAGAGTGCTTTTTATTGTGCAAACTTAATAGCCAGTTGGAGGTTATAGAACAATTGATCCTAACCTAGTGTCTACTACTTGGTCTATTGTTAATTCGACTTCTTGGTCATCAGGCCTTTAATTCAGGTCATGTGCAAAGGCTTAAGAAACAAAAACAAGAATGTAAATTAAGAGGAAGATGACCTCCAAGTTCTTCTTTTAGTTCTCCCTTGAGACTTCGTCCTCATTCTGCAAGAAAAGATTTGGATTATTAGAAAAGCCTGGAACCCCAAGTTCCATCCCCAGACACTGAGACTCCATTTTGCTGAGGGCCCAGGGCCATTTCTCTTTCACTTGATTCCCAGGACTCACCTGGACTGTATAAAAGACCTCATCATCTCCAACGCAGCTCCACTCGTCCCCAAGGTACCTGGGATGGGAGAAGAACAGGTGAATTCCATTACTACCACAAGAAGGATGCAAAGAGCACAAAGTGCCACCACTTTGAACAGATGCTACTTATTTATAAGACGTATGCCAGACTTGGCACTATTGTAATGGTGAAGGGAAACCTGGTAGAACCCACAATGCTTGTCATCACTTATGCCCAGAAGAAGTCAAAGCATAAATACAAGGCCATTCCTAACAGTAGAACATAAAAATAACCTCAAGGCAGTAGCAAGTGGAAATTAAAAATTACAAAATTTCCCATTGTTTTTAAACTGAGATATTAGACATATCCTAGAACTTACTACTTTGAAGGTATGTAACTCAGTGATTTTATATATATTCAAACTATTATACAACCATCACAGGCAATTCTAGAATATTTCCTCACCTTAAATAGAAGATGAAAAAAACATAACTCCTTATCTTCTAGCAGTTACTCCTGTATTTCCACCTCTAGATACTATAGTAATCACTAATTGACTTCGATGAATCTATATTTTTGTTTGAGAGAGTCTCGTGTAGCCCAGACTGTCCTTGAACTCACTATATAGCCTACAACAATTACGTTAAGCTCCTGTTCCTCCTATCTCTACCTACCAAGTGCTGCAATTATATATACTTTACAAAGCTATGATGCTATTTATTTATTTATTCACTTTTTGAGATATGGTCTCACTTTATTGTCCTGTCTAGCCTGGAACTCCCTATGTAGACAGGGCTGACTTCAAACTCACATCCACTGGTCTTCATCTCTCAAGTGCTACGATTAAAAGCATGCACCTCTACATCTGGCCTACACTTCCTTGATGATTGATGTATGGGTCCATGCTCATGGTGGATGTTACCCCTGCCAGAGCAGATGATCCTGGGTGTTCTAAGAAAGCAGGCTAAGAAAGCCAGCTGGAAGCATCCCTCCATGGCCTCTGCTTTAGATCCTGCCTCCAAGCCTCTGCCTTGTGTTCCTGTCCTGATGTCCCTTCCTGATGAGTGTGTTACCTGAGAATTGCAAACTGAAATAAACTCTTTCCACTCTACATTGCTTTTGGGTCAAAGCTGTCCTCCAACCTCCACACACTCCTTATAGCACTCACATACAAAATATAAATGAACGAGGTGAATAATTTTAAAATGGTACAAGTCTTTTCACTATCAAATTCTAAGACTTTGAAATGTATTTCTGATACAAATTCTTTTGCATATATTTCTGATTTATTGAATTCACCTTTTATTTTCTTAGAATTTTGCAATTTACTGAAAATTCAAACAATATATTCTGATCATGGTTTCCTGCCTCCATCTCTTCCCATATCTTCACCGCCCCCCCCCCACCCATCTGACTCCAGGCCTTCTTTCTTTCCCTACTTAGAAAACAAACAGATAAATTTAACAAACTAACAAATCAGAATTTTAAAAAATAGTGAAAAGGCACAAGAAACACACACTTATCATAAAAATAAAAAGCCCAGAAACCATAATATACTAGCAACATACCAATAGAATTTTTAAAAAAATGCCCAAACAAAGCAATAGGAGACTAAAAGTTTACAGAAACACCACTGAGTTTGCTGTATTTCGACCATTTTCTGCTGGGCATGGGGCCTAACCTTAAGTATGGTTTAGATAGCCATGAAGACTCCATTGGAGAAAACCCATTTTTCCTTCACAACAGGCTATCAATTAGAAAAACCTTCTTGGTTATTTTGCATTTCACTGTTAATATTTTTGAAGTAAAAAGATTTTGAAGTTGATAAAATTTACTTTATCTCATTTTACATTTTTGCTGATATATATCAGAAACCATTGTTTAACTGAGTAACATAGATCCTCTGTGTTCTTATGAGACTTTTATAATTTTGACCCCTGGCTTTTGAGATTTACGCATGTATATATGTATTTCTCAGACAATGTCTCAATTAACCCAGACAGATCTTGAATTTGTTATAAAGTTGGAATTGAATCGTGTACTAGCACATCAGGTATCCACAACTATGCCCTGTTTTTGCACAAGCACAGAGCTTGTGCTCTATAAGTAAGCTCT
The DNA here is from genome assembly GCA_004025045.1 of Sigmodon hispidus. NCBI lineage: Eukaryota > Metazoa > Chordata > Mammalia > Rodentia > Cricetidae > Sigmodon > Sigmodon hispidus. The sequence continues at coordinate 37,797 of PVIH01008862.1, read as the reverse complement.
CTACCAATTGAACTGTATAACCAACTCATTTCCCCCTTCAGAACAAGAGCCTGAGCTGTTTCTTCTCTCTCTCTCTCTCTCTCTCTCTCTCTCTGTGTGTGTGTGTGTGTGTGCGCGTGTGTGAAACAAGGTCTCATTGTGAACAAGGTCTCCCTAACTGGTTTAGAACTCATTTTGAGATTAAGTAGTCCTTTAACTCATGGATCTTCCTGACTCTACCCTCTGAGTGCTGGAATTAAAGGTATGCACCACCACACATGGCACCAAACCCATTTTTCTTTATTTTTACATGTGATACATGATAGAGTAAAATTCGATTCTCTTGTGAGTAGGATATCCATTTGTCCCTGTACTAGGTGGTGTAAAGGTTTTTTTTTTTTTTTTTTTTTTTTTTTTTTTTTTTTTTTTTTTTTTTTTTTTTTTTTTTTTTTTTTTTTTTTTTTTTTTTTTTTTTTTTT